>JAOXYD010221998.1:0-18889 GCA_028565735.1 Pinacopodium congolense
CACCCACATATTTGTTTAAGTGTCTCTACACTTTAATTTATGAGATCAATTACTTTCTTCATAAGAAAGAAACAAAACATATGCTAGTCTAACCATTTCATAAATATCCCATCTTAATGAAACTATGACTAGGAACATTTTAGGAATAAGATAAAATTGCAATTTGACTCTTATAATTATAATCACATTATAATTTTCTAATTTTACAATAATTATTTTAGGAATTTTATCTTTATGATTACTAATTAAAATACATTAAAAAATACATAAAGATAAATAATGCCTTTTATTGAATTAAATATAATATCATATAAAATAAATTATAACCAACAAATTGACTGTAAGGGCATGAACTAACAACATCCCCCTCCTAGAGAAAAGAAATGGAGTTTATAGCAATTGTAACAAAGAGATTTTAAAGCAATATCAACTACAAGCTCATCATCATTCTAAAGCTTATTGATTTGTCAACACTTTGTAAAGTAAAAGAGTTAGAAATTTGTGTCTATAATAATAAAAAGAATAACATGAAGAATGAGATGTTTCTCTTGTAATTTCTGAAACTCTCTAAAGAGAACTACGACAATTGGTGCATTAGAATGAAAACTTTTCTAGGATCCTAAGATGTATGAAAAATTGTAGAGAAGGAATATGACCAACTGGAGAATAAGGAAACATTGACAATTATACAAAAAGAAGCTTTATAGAAGGCTAGAAACAAAGAATAGCAAGCAATTACTCTTATCCGTATATGCTTGGATGAGAGTATATTTGGAAAGATTTCTACTTCAACTATGACAAAAAGTAACATGGGAGATTCTTTAAATTTATTTTAAAGCAAAGATATATTAGTCAAAGTGCATTTGCAAACCCTGAGATGTGAATGTAAAATCTCAAAAAGAAGGATATCAAATCTATAAAAGAGCATTTTAATAGAATCTTGACTATTGTTAATCAATCAAGGAAATGTGGAGAGACAATAGAAGATATTCATATAATTGAAAAAAATTATTGAATCATTTATTTTAAAATTTGATTATGTTGTAACTATCATTGGAGAGTCAAAAGATTTGGAATTGGACCAACCTTTAGGCTTATTGCAAGCTTATGAAGAAAGATTGAAAAAAAGAGAATAACCTGTTGGCTAAGTATTACAAGCAATGTTAAATTTAAATGAAAAAGAAGAAACACAGTAGCAAGGTTGTGGTAAAGGTTCAAGAATAGTAAGATGATGTGTTTGAGATTAGACTTGTAGAAGTCAAGGAAGAGGTAGAAGAGGCTAAAGTACTTCTAATAATAAAGAACCAGAATTTTTGGAAACATAACTCAAAATGAAATTATATAAGTGACAGGTTTTAACAATGCCTACTTACAGTTTAATTGACTATATCCATTGTCTTTTTTATGTCACTACAAATTCACATTGACTGCATAACAAATTGAAAACACTTCCATCTCCCACTTGTGCAGGTGTTTGCAAATCTCTGTAGGGTGTTTTCAATCAATAAAAGCCAATGAAAAAATATAGAACTTCAAAGTTAACATTCATCCACATACCATAATTTCAAAATTGACTTCCTATTTCCCAACCTAAAATTCCAAAACATAGCACAATACACACTGTAGTCATCACTAAATTTCAAAACAACCACTATAACAGAAAAAGGCATTAGGATATAGGCAACATAGCTAAAAGTAAAACTATTATTGCATTTTTATTAAAGTAATAGAATTAGTGTCTTTATATAAAACAGTGCAAAAAAACTTGCTTAATTAAATAATGAAAAAATAATGTTTCTTTAAGTTTTAACTAAGACAACAGAATAATTTGAAATTCTAGCATGGGTGTTGAATAGATATAATAATAGTTTAAGCCTTTCTAAGGTAATGAATTAATTGTTTTAACCAACAATATCTAATAACAAAAGCAACAATTCATCCTTGCATTGGCAGTAACATGTTAATGTAAAAGTAAGCCTTTATCATTAAATAAATAACAACCATACATACATTAATGTTCATTAAGTCAACAATATATAATATTAAAAATAGACATACATACATTAACGTAATCCTTAAAATACATACTACCAAATTTTAATAGCCTAAAAATTACTTTTACATATGTAATCATATAGTCCATACGGACTTATAGAATGCAACCTTGCCTCATTTTCTTCCTTTAACCAAATGGTAGTTTGAACTTTCGAAGCATTAAGCTTCCAACACATATATGATATTCACCACCATACTTTAGATAACTAAAAAAACTTTACCCTTTTTATATGCAGGTGGAGCATAATGGACAAATTATCCAGCGGATGATTAACTTCTTTGAGCAAAATATCATCTGTAATAATAATCAATGAACTACAAGTAAAATTCATAAAAGAAAAAGAAATGGATAAATGTAATCTAAATTATGATCTTTTTCCACAATCATTAAGCACTGTGTTTAACTTATAAGTAAGTCAATGGAATTTGTTTAGTTTAACATAATATAAAATAAGGTTTGAAATTGCACATTTTAAAGGATGTACTAGCAGTAATAAGAACTGCAAATTTAACTCATAACGTAAAACTTTCCTAGATCTAGCCAGATAAACATACAATAAAATTAATTTCACCATCCCATACTTAGCAACAAGATCTTTTAACTCTAAACCTATAAGTAAATTACCAAAAACGTAACATGTAATTATAATATTAACCATCATAAGGGAAAATAATTACAAAGTACATATCACTTACTTAAGGCCTACAATCTTGTAGTTACATTTCACTGATTCTCTAATATCATTTGAAAACAATTATATATTTTAAAGATTTTGTCAAGCATATTTTGACAATGAAAGAAATAATCATTGTACAGAACCCAAATTTTAACCTTAAAGAAAAAAAAGGGTTTCTTACTACTAATATTAATGAACTAAAATGTATAGTTTTAACTCTACAAACTGCTTGACAATCCGTGCTTTATGATAAGTTACAATGCTTAACAACTTAATCACCTATTGAAACAGAAAAAAAAAAGTAACATAAATATTAGCAACAACAAAGTATGGTATCCATATACAAATACAATATATATGAATGGCTTATTCTTAACAAAAGAAATATCAATAAATTTAGTCTAAGCCAAAATTGAAGTACCATCTTCATTTAGATCAAATCTAGTGTCCATAGGAGATTCCTCATTCATTTCCCATGACTTCATCTTGGTTTCCATATGCCACATTATCCTCCACATCTGGCATGTTGTAATTTTAAACCTTCTTATCACATTGTCTATTAGAGTCCAATGCTAATGTAAAAACTAGGATCCCACATTTTAATAACTTGTTGAAACATCAGCACAAAAAATATATATCTATAAGTACATTCTCTACTACATAATAAACTGAAGAAAACTTAAAAACAAACTTACCTTTAATGTGCCATTTGTTTATTATAAATAGAAACCTTAGTCTTTGCCTGAAGTAGACACTTAGGTGGAGTTGGGTATAAACATCTCATTAAAGTAGTTGTTTTAACTGATCAAATTGGGTCATCATATTTAGACTTTACTTAAGTATCAATGACGTTAGTGTCCCTATAAGCAAAGTTCATGCCATAGTCCATTTGCTTCCTTTTTGAATGCTTTATCCACTTATATAGTAATAGAGTTTCATTGCCTATAAATAAAGCTACAATTTATAAAGCAATTCCTAAGTTCATTTTCATTCTTTAATAAAGACACTGCTCTCATAGGCTGCTCGAGGGACGGTGAAAATAAAAAACCCCATAAAAATTAAACAAATATATGGGGTTTTCTCTTCAGCTAATTAATAAAGCAAAAAATTAATATTACAATTTAGATAAATCAAATATAAGAACAAAAGAAGGAAATCCTCGCTAATACGTCAGTAGCTAATGCATGGACAAAAAAATCCATAGATAAAAACAAATAATCAATAGAGTAACCCACTGGAGAAAATAATTAGTGCATACAATAATAATAGAAAACAAACCATGGAAATAATGGGAAAAGCGAAACTTACAAATGAAGTACATGAAGATCATGAGACAAAGAGTGGATGACAAATGACAGGATGAAGAGTGGAAGACAAAGATTAGGGGTTGTTGTTTACACCTATTGATCAGAGGTTGTTGTTTACACCTATGGAATAGGTTTGATTTAGAAAGTAATATAGTTTTACTGAAGTTGTATAACAAGTGAAGTTAGAAATGTGGACCTTCTAACTGTATTAAGAATTGGTTGTGTTGGATTATAGAGAAGTGTCTTTTTGCAAGGTCACAATTTTAGCCTTCTATTTAACCCATTCTTTTTTACGTTACCTATATGGTAATTCTTTTAGACACTTAATCTATTAAGTACATAAGTAAGAGCAAAATTTTAACATATTTTATTTCTTTTTCTTTTTCTTTTTCTAGTTAATTCAATTATTATTTTAGTTATTTTAATTTAAAACCCTAAAATTTTTTACCCTTTTAAATAAGAAAATCTAAGAAATTTTTTAAATATTAAACCTGATTTCGCTTATTAAAAATATTTTAAAATCAAATTTACAAAAAATGAAGTGCAAGAGTAATTAAAAGAGAATGATACTTTTAGGATCATTCAGATGTTAACAGTAATACAACTATATATATATATATATATATTGGTATACAATATAAAATAAAAACACTTTGATTATTACTTAAAGTTATTTTAAGTAGCAGTAATTTTAATTATTGTATATATAAAATTTTATTGCATCCACTTTTAATTTTGTTGCCTTTTTCAATATCTCAAAACAAATTATTATTAGTATTGATTTTCAATATTATTAAAGGCAATACTTAATAAACCGTTGCATGATTCTAATTTTTAGCAACACATTTAAAAATCGTTGCAAACTTGTTGTTGCCTAAAACTCTTTTTATTGTAGTGACCAACATCATAAGTTAGTTCACATATATCATTCAATAAAAAAAATCATTCCCTACTTTAAACATGTCTATGGTAAATTAAATGTGTAAAATGACAAGTGGAATGTGCCTTACTTATTATGCTGTAACAAAAAACCATTGTGGTATGAGATTCAAAACGTACATCATATTAGTTTCACATTTGAGGTCATTTCCATTGGGATCATCGTTCTCGATAATGAATTGACCTGAGTGTAAATATTAGATAACTTCAATAACTTCATCTTAAATCTTAGGCATTGAATTACACATGTATGGTATAAAACATTAAACTATATGTCCAACATACTCACCACTTCTTTACAAAGTTTTTTTTTTTGTCGTCCTATCATCAAACGAATTAAGTTGAATATTAGTATATCATAACCTTCCAAATTAATACAAAACAACAATAATGCTCATTAAACAAGATAGGGACCATTACCTACAAAATGACAAATCGAGGAAACAGTACATACAACAAAATAATAATCACATAACATATGCATTAAGCTCTATTGATTCATTAATGCTTATTAAACAAGATAAGGACCATTAACTACAAAATGAAAAATAGAGGAAACAGTACATACGACAAAATAATAATCACATAACATATGCATTAAGCTCTATAGATTCATCTGAGTTGTTACTATGTATGTTAGACTAACATGCTTTGCTTGTCATTCATGCATCAATGTCAAGTTCTAGATCCTTACTCATAAGTCTAGCATATTTCCTAATAATGGGTAATGAATGCATCTTTGATAATGATTTATTATTGTTTGTCTCCAAATATTGTTTCACCTCAAGCTACCACATATGAATAGTAAAATGTACTGCACCTTGTTATGCATGGCCTCAAGTTATGACCAACTTCTTAAATAAATTTTAAATATTACATATTGCAAATATCCAATATATTATGTACTTATTCAATGGGATTGGAGAAACTATAGATTCACATAACAAGATTGAAAAAAAATTGCTGAATTGCTAAAAAATTCTTAAGTTAACAATGAAATTAGATGACATAGTACCTGATGGGTGTGTATTAAAATGTGTTTTATAGGTTGTCAAGTGTGATATTAGGTGTTTTTAGGGTGATAGTTATATGTTTAGGGCTTGGATTTAATCTTTTTTATGTTCTTATTAGTGTTTTGTGTGTGTTTGTGTGATGATTGTTAATGTGGGCAAGGATTTGTGTAATGATTATTGATGTTAAGTTGAAATAAGAAACTTAAAGGAGAAAGATGAAAAAGAAGTTGGAGAAGGCTTCTTTACATGATCGTGCACTTCTAATGACTAGAAATTATACACCTTTTGTCATGATTGTGCACTGTCTACACATTCGTGCAACTACATCAACCAAGCTCTTTGGCATGATCATGCACATGCATTATTGCATACTATCAGGAAAATTTTAAGATGTGGGATTTATATGATTTTGATTATTTGAGGCTATTTGGAATAAAAGCATGTAGAAAACCTTGGGAGGAGTCTTGGAAGGGTTATAAGGTATTTAAGGAAAAAAGAAAAACATAAAAGGGGAGGCTAGAATAATAAAAATACTAGATCAAAAAGAAAAACTTAAAGAACAACTCAAGTTGTATATTTTTGAACTCAAGGATAAGAAGGAGAAGACATCCAAGCTGAAACTTTTTTCTTCTCTTCTTTCTTTTTCTTGTCTTTGTATGTTGAATTTAGATACTTATGATTTGATCAAAGTTAAGGATATATAAATTTACTTTAGAGATTACTCTTAAACTTTTTTTGTAAAACCTTCATCTTTTTTATTATATATATATATATACTTTATGGTTATTATTATTTTATTCGCTAATTTGAATTGGTAGATTATATTAGATATTTTTATTATGATGCACAGAAAGAGCTGGTATCGTAATAGACCTATAAATATCAAATTAATGGGAAATTAAAGAGAGATATTAATTTGGCCATAGGATTGCTTCAAATCCAATTAGATAGTTAGGAAAAGTTTTGAGAGATCGAGATGTTGCAATTCAATTATTATCTATTTTAATTGGGATTACTTGGTTAGATCTAGAGAGAGAGTAATCAAAATAATTAGATATCTAGGGTTAAGTATCTTTGAATCAATAAGGTGAGGGGAAGAGAAAAAAGGGATAGAAGTAATTCCTAAGTAATTACCATTGGTTCTTCACAAGTTTACTATTGCATTGTTATTTGTTTACTTGTCAATTTACTTTAGTTTTAGCTTATTTTTATTTGCATTCATAAATTTTTTTACCTTAAATAAAATTTGACTAATATTATTAGTTGACTAAATCACAGTCCTCATGGAAACGATACTAGTTTGCAGTAGGTATACTTTCGGCATAGCTCACAATAGTACCTACCCCACTATGGTGTTATAAAAAAAATGTTCACCATGTTACTTACATGACATCTAGACTCGAAATATGACAAAACATCACTAAAACAATTATTTCTTACAACCTCCTCATTCATAAACCTCTATAATGATAAATATTGCCAACTAACTCCATCTATTAGACATCAATTTCTAATTAAAATAATCACCAATTAAAATATATATTTAAAACAACACTCATACCTCTTTAATTGTAATTTCTTTCTCGTGTATTTTATGTAAGTAGTTTCCCACCTTTTCAATGTACTATCATTACTAATTTCATCCTTTAATCGATCTACCTCTTGTTTCTTTAAAGCCTACACTCAACTAACAACCTTAGTCTTAAATGTATAGCATGCCGAATATGTTAAAATCATTTTCAAAACATACAATTATCTCTAATTTATTTAATTTTCTTTTCTTAAATATAGTAATCTCTAGAGCCCTCTCGTTTGCATCATCCTTCACATTGTGCTACCTAATAAAGTTACCACCATAATCACCCTTCGTTTTACACCCCCTTCTTAGTAAATGCACCTTTGTCAACCTTTAAGATGTAACCTTCCTTATTACCTATAACCCAAGGCTAGCTCTAGCATATACATATTTTTATTATGCTTTTATGTCTATATTACTATTAGTCCATGCCCCTTATCTCTTACTAAGCTGTGAATGTTAAACACTTTAAACAATTTAACACAATAATGAGCATTCTAATTATATTATACCTCCTATTTATAATAGACGATAATGTTACTACCACAGTATTTAAACAACATTACTTATCGCTAATACATCCTTAATATGTTCAAATCTTATTAAGCACATACTTCAATTTTCAACTCCTTTATTTTTATCATCCGCAATGTAGCAGTCTCAAATAACCTTCACATTATATCGTCCTTTACTTCCTCCTACCATATGATCTTCTTACCACCATCACCCTTCACTTTACAATCCTCCTTATCACACACCCTATCATCCTCCTTTTGAGGGTTAGTCTTATACTATTTTGATCCTTTTGGCCCTCTATTACTATTAGTTCATTTTTACCACGTTTTACTAAAGGCTTCCATTAAAATAGTTTAAAGGATTTACAAATTAACAATCAAATTCGGTTCCATCTTCTATTTATTAGCAATGATAGCATTTTAATTACCACGATATTTATATAACTTTATTAACCATTATTACTTTCCAATATGCTAAAATCATATTCATTACATATCATAATCTTCAACCCCTTAATGTTGCTCATCTTAACGTAGTAGTACTATGCAACCTTCACCGTGCAACATCATTCACATTTTTCCTACCTTACGATCTTCTCACTACCATCACCCTTCACTTTACAGTCCTTCTTATCACATGCCTAGACATTCACCTTTTAAAGTCAGTCGTCCCTCTCGCCAACAACTTATGATCAAATTTTGCCTATATGTATAGTCTCAATCTAATATGGGTGCTCACCAACCATGACCTCATTTCCTCCCTTTTCCTTTTATAAACTTTGTTGAACTAAGTAAGAGTGATAAGAAAAATGAGGAATCACCTAGAAATTAAAGGTATAATAAAGACCATCATTTAAACTAAAACATATGCAATGTATAAAGATGTGCAGTTACTAGATATTTTAGAAATTTATCCCACATTAGCTTTATTTCTTTTATAGAACCTAAGAGAAGGAGACTAAATTAGGTGCTAAAAATTTTTCTAATTTATTTCGCCTATAACAATTTTCCAATGGATATATGCAATCCTTAAACTATAATTTAACCTTAATGATGATGATAATAATAATGCCAATTCAATTCAAATATAATTCCAATTCTATCATAAACACAATATTGCTTAAATTAAAGAGTGCATGGATAGAAATTGTAAATCAAAATTTTATAGTAGTTCAGTAAACTAACCTATTACCTATGTCTACTCTTTAAGATCCCACTTGAAAATTTCACTATCTAACAATCTTCCTTAAAGTAAAGAAGAACCTTTACAACTTCTTCTTTCAAAGATGAAGAGGAAAGGAACAATCGTACTTTAATGATAAAGAGTAACCCTTAACAAATCTTATTTTTAAGAGGGTAAAGAGTAATCCTTCCATAATGATCTCAATTTTAATAGCCAACTCCAATGCACAAGGCCTTTTACTCAACTCAAGTTAAGATAAAAAGTAAAAACATAATCATTGTATCTTACTTGATCAAAACAATGCATAAGAGTTCAGTGAATCAATATATGAAAGCTTGAAAAATCAACACTTTCTCTCAAATTCATTTAAAACTAACGCACAACTCATTGAATCTTCCTAAGACTCATTAATATGCATAAATATTATTCCAAAATACTCTAAATACAATTTATAGCCTTCCCAGGCTAAAAAACATGTTAAAAACTCAAACTAGCTATTAAACCCATGAAAATGCTATTAGAAACAAGAAAAAACTTGTCATTGTCTGTCTAGACACTTAACTAGTTGATCAGTGCTACAAATTGATTGACCAGTCATTAGTCAATCAATCAATGCTAGTTGATTGATCCTTGCTAACAGGTAGATCAATATCCCTTAAAAACTTAACTAGTTGAACAATTATTAACCATTAATGTACCAGTGTCCTTAAATACTTTAACTAGTACCATACTACTAAAAATAATAATAACTTTCAAAAGTGCCCTATAAGGTTTTCAATTATCAAGACCCATCAATGAAACTCAAAAACTCAAAATGTCTTAATCAATGAACTTTTAAGCATATTTTCAAAACTTTCAATTCACACCCACACATTTCAATTAGGCTCAAACATAAAATGTGTCTTGGTTATAGAAATTTAAACACAATTCAAAATTAATTTACACAAGTCTTAAAACACCCCCTATGTAGTTCTAAACACCAACACTTTTCAATTAAGCTCAAACATAAAATATGTCTTGTTAATGGACATTTGTCATTTTAAACAATTTTCAAAGCCTTTAGAGTTTCCCAAACTTTTTAACCATCCTTTAAAATATTTTTAACTTAAAATGTTGACTCATCCATACTAAAAAAAATACTCAACTAATATTATAAAATTTTTCAAAAATTTTTTAACCAGCAATAGATGTGCCTTGCTTAGAACCTCACTAGCTACATCATTGCCCCAAAAACTTTTTAAAAAATTTTAACATATTAAAAGGACTCTTTTAAAACAATTCACTAAATTTCCTCTTAATTATGAAACTCTATACTAATTTGAAACTCTATACCAAATCTTATTATGGAAGTGATGATGCAAACTTTTTCTTGACCAAAATACAATATGCACATGCAAACATGCTATGCCAAAATTATAAATACAAATCATTATAAAACTTTTAACCTCTTTAAGCATTGAGAAAATAAAATCAAGACTTACAACCAAAATATAAATCTAAACCTATTCATTCTTATTCTTCTTAGTCTTAATCTGCCATTCTTAATCTTTACTTTAATACTTGCTTCACTATTTTTTTTTTCATGAATTAACTTTCTTCTTGTGATTTAGAATATTCATATTCAACTTTTTTTTACACAAATTTCATTAGTCCATATTTTTAATACATTAATGATAAAACATTAGTAATAATTATATTTTATTATCATCAAAACTATAAGTTGGAATCTCCTTTAGTTCAATACTATACATGAAGAATTGAAAAAATTTTAAAGGAATAAAATTTAGACATTAATATCTAGTCCTACAAATCATCAAATTATAGGTATTAAATGGGTATTAGAAATAAGATTCATGAGTTAGGCAACCCTATGTGAAACAAGTTAGGTTTGTAGCAAAAGATAATCAGGAAGAAGGTATATATTATGAAGGGACTTTTGCATCCGTTGTTAGATTGGGGGCAATTAGGATTTTACTTGCCTTTACATCTTATATGGGTTTAACCTTTTTCAAATAGATGTGAAGAGTGCTTTTATAAATAAATTTATTCCATAAGAATTTTACGTAGATTAACCTCCCAATTTTAAAATTTACGATGAATTAAACCATATTTATAAACTTTCAAAAGCCTTGAATGGTTTAAAGCAAATGCATAAATGATTGAATGCATTTCTTTTGCAAAATAGTATTTCTAAGGAAAAAAGTAAATACAACTCTCTTCAGTAAAAAGAACAATGAGGATATTTTGTATGTTCAAATTTATTTGAAGATATCATTTTTATGTCATTAATAAAGGCTTATGTAAGAAATTTTCCAAGTGTATGAGTAAAGAATTCGAAATTAGCATGATAGGAGAACTCAATTTCTTCCTTAGCTTACAAATTAAACAAATGAAGGATGAAATTTTCATAAATCAACCTAAGTACACTAAGCAACTACTCAAAAGTTTTGGAATGGACCAAACAAAGCCACTAGGAACACTTATAAGTAGCATAACTAAGTCAAACAAAGATGAAGAAGGAAAGCCTATAGATTCCAAATTATATAGAAGTATGATAAGTATTTTGATTCATCCTACCGTAAGTAAAACCAACATTATGTTTAATGTACGTTTATGTGCTAGGCTTCAATCAAGTCCTAAAGAGTCTTATCTTCTAATAGTCAAATCCAAACTTAGATATTTGTGGGGAACATCATTCTTAAGACCTTGGTATCATAGGAATGCATCTACAGATAGGTTTTGCATGATTAGTAGAGAATTGGACATGATTGATGATAAGTCACTTTAACAAATTTGTGAAATTTGTGTATATTTGATGACATTTGTGTGAATTATTTAATAATAATTAGTTTTATTAACAATTGCTATCAGGTTGGACTTTTAGTAATAATTGGTATTAACATGTGTTATCTTTTCAATCTTTTTTAACAATGTCCCAATGGGGGAAACGTTTGCATGATATTAGATGTTTTATTGTTATCAATGGTATTCATGCTTTTGAAATGTCATTTTGACATGATTTTAATCCATAGCTGTGATTTTGATCCTTTTCATACTTTATTACCCCTTTATATGTAGATGCATATATTTTGGGAGAGTATAATTCACCAATGTAAGAATTAAAGGGGTGTGTAACTTTTTTTCTTTCAAAAGATAAGCAAAATTAAATTAATTAGCAAAAAGAATGTCCAAAACAACAAGACCTATAGTCCACCAAGAAAAATCATAGGAGCAAAATCCACATAAGGGAAGGAAAATAAAAAAGGCAACCAAAGGGAACTACATCCACCAAAGAAGAGCTAAGAAGAATTCAATAAGGAAATAATCACAGGGTAGTATTCAATCTCAAGTTATAAAAACCTACATCTGATGTAGCTGAAAAAGTGGCTTAAAGAGGTCGATTTTGTACCAATTTAAGACTCATGAAATCAATGAGATCTCTTGTAATTATTGCTTCTCTAACCTTCTGATTGAATTGATCAACTGTGGCTTTTATTATGGTAACTTCATCACCAAATAGTCTTTTTATTTCTTGTAATCCAGATGTTGTACACCAGTGCACCCAAAGCAACTCTAGACAATTCCCTATCATCTTTGCTTGAAAATTTCAACTTAGAGGTCCAAGTCAAGATGTTTAACCATCTTGGGGAAGCATATTGCAAAAAGCAAAAGTTGAGTAGGAGGTTCTATAAAGCAAAGAAGAATCTACAATTAGAAAAAAAAATGATCAATGTCTTCAATGCCAACCCTGTACAACTCACAAAGTCAATTAAGGATGTTGAACTTTAATCAATATTTTGTGCTAGGTTTTCACTTGGTAGCAGGCCAAAGAATGAAAGCATTAGATGGAATGATGTTGGAATCACACGCTAACTTATGATGTTGAAAGGTATTAACTTCTCCAACCAATAGGTTTATCTAAAAAGACATGGAGAAGTTGAGCTTGGAATTAGGTAGCCATTGAATGGCGACCCATTTGGTTTCATTTAGAGGTTGAAAAGGCATGAAATCCATTATAATTTTTACTCCTCTAAAGGAATGAACATGCCAAAACCAGTTATTGTTCCTGATGAAAACCTACATTTTTGTATTCATAGGGATGACAGATTTGAGACTTTGATAAGTTTTAAGCTTATGAAAAGGGTCTTGAACATGGCAAAGATCAAATTAAAACAAAGTTTCTATTATATGACCTATCCTGTGCTTTATGTTGCATTGGGCCAGGTCATGGAGGAGAAGAACTTGTATGAAAGACCAGGAAATGCTACTTGAGTGGGCATTGGCTGCCTAGATGCTCTTTTCCTTTAGGAAGATCTAATAAACCCACTTCACCTAGAGGTTTTCTTTATTAGTGCACAGTTTCTATAGCCTTTTGATGAGTAGAGCTTTGGCAGTGATCTCGGTTGAGGGAATATCCAGCCCACCAAATCTTTTCAGTAAGCATACCTCTACCCATTTCACCTTAAGGGGTTGGGAGGCACTTCCAATTCAATTCCATATGAAGTTCCAAATAAACTTGTCAATTTCCTTAATGATCTCCTTAGGCAAGGTGATATGAGCAAACTAATAGGTATGGATATGACAGAGCACAGAGATTGCAAGCTGGACTCTTCCACCATATGATAAGACTTTGTTACACCAGCTATTGAGCCTTTTATTGATTGATTCAATAAGCGAATAGCAATCCAAGTAGGACTTTATAGTGATAGGAATTCTAAGGTATTTGAAGGAAACTTTAGACTTGACAAGAACTATTAGTGGGGCTAAAAGAGAGACTCGAGATGTTTATAAAGATCTAGTGATTTAAGGAGTAGTGAAATAAAAGCAAGATTAGATGAATAAAATTGTATTAAATCATCAGCAAAGAAGAGATTAAAGATGCTTAACATTTTGCATTTATGATCGTACTTGAAGTTGGAATCCTTGGAAATCAAAAGCTTTGCTATTTTAGTATAAATCTCTATAGAGATAGCGAAGAGGAAAGTGATAGGGATCACCTTGCCATAGTCATCAAGCTACTTTAATTTTTTCCTTCTAGACCTGGATTGGCTCATGTTTACTAAGTTTTCAAACGTATGAGACTGAGATTGAATCTTCTATCTAATTATCCTCCTCATCAATTTTTTTGATTTTGATGGACTCAAGAAGCTTCTTGTTTAGTACAGCTTCAATGCAAACTCAAGAAAATCCTATTCCTTTAAGCAAAGGGGTGTAACTTATATGATTTTTTTTTATATATGAAAATTTTTAAGGCTTTGGTCAAATAATTATAGACTGTATATATGTTTATTTAATATTGCATGTTTTGATGATAACAAAACATGGTTGTTACTAATTATTTGCTTTGTGATGAAAAGTTTGAAAGATAGATTCATATGATATTAGTTTAAACTGAAATGTTTAGACCTGAAGACCAAATTGGGCATAAAACAAGATCAAGCAACTTAAGAGCTTCAAGATCTTAATTAGGTAGTTCGAATTTTTTTTATATGTTGCATTTGAAAGTTCAATAATCTTAAGTGCTCAAATTGCATACATATTGCTTAAATTTTTCAAAAGTGCATAAATCCTGATTATCCAAGACAAATTTTTATTTAAGTTAAATCAACATTTCTTTGTATTTAAAATAACTTTGGAGATGATTTGAAACTTGTATGTGGTATTATTTTAAAGTGAAAAGAATATTTTTGAAATGTTTGAAATTGAGTTCAAGTTAAAAGGTTTTAAAATAAGCAAAAAATTACATGGATTAATAAAATTTTAAGTTTTTGTCTTAAAATTATAAGTCTTGATCATTAAAAAAATGCTTAGGAAAACTTTTTAAACTTGTGTGAGACAAGTTTCGAGTGTTTGGAATTATTTTGGTCAATTTTTTTAGAATTTCATAGTAACTCAAATACACTACACAACGGCATGGTCGATAATGTCATTAAGGTCACATTATTTTCCAAAAGAACAATGTCACCCCACAATAGTAGTATCAATGACACTGTTGTAAGGTGAGTAGGGATGAATAGTACCCTTATATTATGTCATTATGCATATTGTCAAATAACCAATGGCTAGTTTTTAGCAACCAATGGTAATATTTTTTTAGAGTAATGGTTAGTTTGATGTTTCAATAGCATTTTGAGGTTATGAACATTACAAATAGATACTATAAGGGTTTTGAAACAATCTTTATGAATTTTTTAAAAATTTTCCAACATTGAAAGATTAGGAAGCATTTTTTCAATAAATTATTGAGTTCTTTATATATGGTTGGTGTTTTTGAGCAAGTAATTGATTTCTAGTTTCTCAATCTAACAAAATTTTCTTTGTGGTTTATTTTCAAAGCTTTTAAGAAGTTTTTCACTCATATCATTCATCTTGAATAGCTTGTAAGCCCTTGAGTTATTGAAGTTTCAAGTAAAGCACATTTTGAGGTGTGATTGAGTTTGATAAAAGAGCTTTTGATTTTATTAGTATTGGGATTAACTTAAAGGTTCCTCTTTACCTTTAAAAAGATTTGAATAAGGTTACTTTTTACTTTCATCAAAAGAAGATTGGGTTTGTATAGGGTTCCTCTTTACTTAAAGAACATTTGTAATTCTTTTGATCGATTAGTGAAATATCCAATAAGATTGTTAGAGAGTAGACTTAGGCAATAAAGGATATTTTCAAATCACTATAAAAATCACTTGTATATCCTCCCTTTCTTACATCTTAATTACTATTAATTGTACATTGGCTTTATATCTTAATTGTGCATATGTAGAAAAAGTATATTCATCTCATTTAAGTTGAATTGTGGTTTAAAGAGTGCATTTTAATAAAAATTGATTTAGGTGGTTAGTTTATAAAAATTTAAATATCCAATTCAAACCCCTAGGTGCTATTAAGAATTGCAAACTTTAATAAGCTAACTTTAAAAGGTTGAGTTTATAAGGTAAATCTAATATAATATAACTACCTTATATAAACAAATATAACATTTCTATCTCTAGCATTAAGGGCCTTCTAAAGCTATAACAATCATGTTCATTATGCTCCTAGTCTACAAGCTAAAATACTCAATCAAGTACAATTTATAAGTATATTAGCACACTTTAAAAGAGTTCTCAACTTCCATCCTCACTTGCATTTACAAACTTGCTTATCAATTACTTCTTTAATCACAGTAACTTCTTTCTTCAACATAATATAATTACTACAATTTCTTGTTATTACACATTCTTGCCTTACTTTGTATGTAAGTTATGGAATCCAAACTAGAAAGCCTATAAAAATTTCAACTTTTTTTGTAACGGTGCTAATTTAAAATTCATAATAGGATCATAGTTTATCTTGATTTTGCATAACAAGTTTTACATTAATTTGCAACATTAAATATGAAAATTAAGGTATAAACTCACATTAATGACATCTATAAATCCATTAACCAATTTAGGATAAGAGAATCAATAAACAAGACCAATTAGGCCTACCATATTCACACTTACCATAGTTGAGAAGTTATTACAACATTTCTCTTTTACTACTAACGCACAAACAATAAATCGGTTTGTTTACAAGTTTTTCACTTTTGTAATGCAACCGATTCATAATGTCAATATTTCCATACTTTTGAATATCCATCAACTTAATAAGGGAAATAATATAACACCTAATTAATTGATTTACCACTTCATAAAACGAGGTACGTTATGGTCTCTTAATCCTTCAAGTTTTCATTGCCACCATTCTAAAAAACATAATGCACACAATTTTCTTTCGCCGACATTTATGGATGGAATATAACTTTGCAAGACAAACCTACATCCCTATCTATAGAACTTCAAAACCCTATCATCGATCACCTATGAGTATGTATATTATAAAAGCGTATACCATATCACTAAGAAATAAAAGAAGAGGGAAAAAGAAAATTGGAATTCATGAAAGAAAAAACATAGAGCATGTTTAGTTTTATTTATTATTTTGGTTTTTAGTTTTATTTTTCTAAACACAAAAATCGAAAAATACAATATAGAAATAAAAAAACACTAATACAACACAAAAACAAAAAATAGCATAAAAATACAAAAAATACAAAAACCAATGAAAAATAAAAATAAAAATAAAAATAGAAAACAAAAAGTTGAATCAAACATCCTCATTGCTTTCATCTATATGAAGTTGTCAACACAAATATGGGTCTATCACCAAATGATGCATTTATACAAAATTGAAACAAGGTTATGTTCACCCACGATAAGGATTATCATGAAAGGACACAACTTTGTAATTGGAATTTTAAATATGTCAGTTGAATTTACATATAACAAGGCTTGTAAATTCAAACATGATAATAGAGGTTATTTTTCATTATGACAATTGGTTAAAAGAGATTGTGATTGGCTTGAGTTTTGTTGTAGACAATTCTTTAACTTGTGGAAATTCAAGAGCAATTCATAAAGTGATCATTCTTAAGATCATAACTATATTATAATAACGATCCTAATTCATAATCTATGTGATTATGTCAAAATCTAACATTGACATCATAGTCAAGTTGATATGTATTTAAATTATAGATTAAAATCATGTTTAATCTTTTGTCTTAGATGATATGCCTTATCTCTATACTGATGGATTATTTATTAATCTTATTGATATTCAGAAAAAGATACGTTAATCTTATTCCTGGAATGAATAAATGTCAAAAAGGGTTGATGGTGTCTCTGATTTCTTTCTAGAACTAAAATGCGGTGCACTGGATTGACGTTGAAACGTCTGTTGATTTGTTTGTTTGAGACATAATTTCTGCTATAGTGTTAAGACTGCATAAATTCAACGTTTGTGCAGTGTTAATACATGTCTTCTTTTGCCTATACTGTGTTACAACGTGTTTTGCCTTGTTTCTTTTGTTTTTGCATGGTTTGGAAACACAAAAGCATGAACTGATTGTTGAGGACTGTTGATGAAATCCTTTAACACTTGAAGGATGTTGATGAAACCCATATTTCTGTGTTTATGATATATGTATGGTTTAAACTCTAGATTATTTTTCTCCCTCCCTTGATTGAATGTATATGGAAGTCACTGGAAGGTTTTTAGTTTCTCTTCTTTCTAAGAGGCCTTGAAAAAAACTAGAAAAACAATGTGGTCTGCCTTCCGGTGTTTTTCTATTTCCTCTCCTCCAGATCTGTACTGTTTCATGGCTTGCATGAGTAGCAAGTACTAGAAGAGGCAAAATAACTGAACAATTAAAAAAAAAATTGATAGAAAATTTTGTTGTGTTGTGATCTGGGCATGTATTGTCGCCAGTGATGGGTAGGTAGAGAAGATGGAAAGGACGGAGGAAAAAAACAAGAGAAAGAGACAAAAAAACACATAATTAAAAAAAAGCAATCGAAATAGGTAGAAGTGCCCTATATTGTCAGATCATGTATTATGTTTTTCAATAATTAATATATATATATATATATATAATAACGTTGAGTAATATATATAAAAAAGGAGGACTTAGAGACCCATTTAATTAGTTTGATTAAATAAAATTAGATATTAAATTTTTAATTAAACTAAATTAATGTACTTAGTTGAATATAAATTAGAAATAAGTTTCTAATTAGAATAAAACATTATAAAATAAGTCTTTTT
>JAOXYD010222015.1:0-18888 GCA_028565735.1 Pinacopodium congolense
GTGGATACAAATTTTTTATCTTGTATTTGGAATATAAATATTGTACTTTTTATAACTTGTATGCTTCTAGTTTTTAATTTGATTAATTGATACTTTAATTTCATTTTTGTTACTTCAATTAATTTGTTTATGATTTGATAATTAGATAATATACTTTGTATATTATTTATTTGTCTCTAAAAGTTTCAAAAATATGTTTTATTAAATGAGATTTATTTATAAACCATTATAAGAGTGTTTGGGTTACTTCTTTTGAGGAATTTAATTGTGTTAGTTATTGACATTATTAAAGGCTACCCCTTGTCATTAAAATAGAGTTAATAGGTTTATTTTGATCTGTGATTAAAAATATTTGAGATACTTTAATTATTGAATATGATTTGGATTGGTTTATACTTTGTATGAGTATTAGAGATAAAATTGGTGATTATATTTTATATAATTTCAATCATTACATTATTTTAAGCCATTTAAATATTGGTTTTGATGAAGTTAATTTTGGGAAGTATTGTGAGAAGTTTGGGAAGTATTGTGAGAAGTAAGAGCATGATTTTGGGACTTTTATTGGGATCATATCATTAATTTTTTCTTTAGTTTAAGTGTTACTCTTCATCCATTAAAAATTAAGATTTTTGGGTTCCTTTTGACCCTTGAAATCTAGATTGTAATAGGTTCCTCTTAACTTTTGTAAAATAAGATGTTTGTATTAGGTTACTCTTCACTCTCTTTATTATACGTAAGATGTAAAGGTCACCATTTTGTGAGAAATAATATTGTAAAAGTTTTTCTTTACCTCCTTTATGGAAAGAAGAAATGTAAGGGTTACTCTTCACCTTAAGGAAGATTTGATTAGTGATATTAATAGGATTGAAATACGTTGAATTTTCATATGCATTTTAATGTCATTTCAATCCTATTATAGTGTTTAAATGCTTAATTTGTCTTCTTTTATAATTTTCATGTAGATGTGATAATGGAATACAAATACAAACCAACAGCATGAAGTTTGGAAGAAAAAGGAGCAAAATAAACAAAAAAAATAAAAGCTTTAAGGAGTGGAAAAAAATGGCATAGCAAAAGAAAGATTAAAGAGGAGCAAAAACCACTTGAAGAAGAGGAAAAACAAGCTTAAAAAGCTTGATATGTGACGCAGCATTTTGGAGCAACAAAATGAATTAAAGAGGAGAGCATTTCACTCTTGCTAAAATGGCAGCATGGAGTGTTTAATAGAGGAGTAAAATGACAACACAATTGTTAGCAAGGGAGTGTTTTGTAAGCTGGGAAAAAAGTAAAGGAAGCAGTGTTTTACTTGGGTGATACGGCAGTAAATTAAAACATGCAGCAACATTTTGAATGGTAGAGCAAAGTAAGGAATTTGACATTGACCTAAAACAAAAGAAGACAAAAAAAAACAATTAAAGCTTTAAAAAGTTAAGAGGAGGAGATGGTTGAAAATGGTTTAAAGGAGCTCTCCACTAACAAGGAATACAGTAGTAATAATATTCAAAGAGAGAGCTACTTCCTTAAAGGTGACGGCATCATACATTAGAAAGGGGCTGCTCTTCACTCACAAAAGGGAGTTATGGAAACGTGATTGAAAGAAGGGGGCTGCTCTCCACTCATAATCAAGGACGGCTCCAAGCTTGAATGGGATAGCTCCAAGCTTTTCCATTAGAGGAGTTAACAACTTGAGTAGACAGAAGCTCTCTTTAGTCAACAAAGAAGGCAGAAACATATATAAAAAAATCTAGAAGCTTTCCTTAGTGTTTCGGCTTCATCATTTTCTTGACCATTTCTTGGGTTTCCCTTTTGAATTGTTTACTTTATTCGTTCCTAGCTCTTACGTTGTTTTTATGTTTTCATTTTCAATTGCTCCTATATGTCCTCATGCTTGCATTTTATTTTAGTTCCATAATGTATTACTTTCCTAATTGTAATGTTTATTTTAATTTGATGTTAAACCTTTGAATATTAGTAATGAAATGCTTAGTTTTATTTTTCAGCTTTGTTATATTTATTTCTAACCTTTATTTTAATTAATTAAATTTAGATTTTGCTTATTTAGTCTTTTTTTTTGAATAATTTAAATATGTGTGACTATTTTTTTAAGGGTTTGAAGGTATGAAAAGGATGAAAGATAATTAATTGTGAGAATAGAGTTTATTTTGAATTGATTTGGTGTTTTTAGTCTAGGTTAATTTGAAACTTTGGCTTAATAACATGAATTAGGTATTATCTTTAGAATTTATCATCCCTTTAGGTAATTTCCTAATATAAATGCTAGGATTAAGAATATGATACATAATTGTCCTTGATGATTTACAAAAAGTAGTAATAGATTAGATGGTTTTGTCAGGATACTTAACCAACTAATCTAGGGTTCAATACCTTTAGGTTATACTTTATGAGTTTGCGAGTTAGTGGCCTAAGTTGCTCATTCCTTAATACCTAGTTCTGCTACGTCATTAAATCTAGAAAGTTTATTCTAGATTCTCGCTTAGTTAAGGGTGTTTCTAGAGCTTGTTAGATACACCTATTTAAGAGGAACTATGGGTTTGAGACCTTGTTCAAACTTATAGGCTAGCACCTTACCTAGAGCACATTTTATCTAAATTCAAGGATAAATAGTTATCCTTGAATCCTGACAATACCTTTGACACATTTCTTTGTCATTGTTATTAGTTTATTATGCTTTGTGTTTTGCCTTTTTGTTGTTTTTATTGCGTCTTAGTAATGTTAGTTCCTTTTTCATTCAGGGGTTTTTGGTTTTTTTTTCATTACAACATTTGAAATAGTAGTTGATGAACTCGTTGCAAGCTATCAAATAATAAATTCCTAGCTATCCAAACTATGCAGTAATGGTAAGTTAAGGTCGAACCACAGAGAGTCGAGATGCAAATGTTATTTCAAATGTTGCAAGAAAGAGAAATTAAAACACCCTAAATAGATGAAAGCAAGATAAACCAAGATGCAAAAGACACAAAAAGAGATACAAACAAAAATTTTTTAAAAAAAAGATGAATAACAACAGCAAAGAAGTGGATTGGAGATATTTTAGGATGTCGGGATGATCATTGATCCTAGATTCTAAATAAGAGATACTCTAGTCATAATGTTAGCCTATAGGCTCGAATAAGCTCTCAAGCCCTCAGTTCCTCTAAGTTAGACAGTTCTAACAAGCTCTAGAAATGCCCCTATCCCCATCTATAACCTAGAATAAGCTCTCTAGATTAAATAGTGAAAATGCTTCAGGTATTAAGGAACGACTAACTTAGGCCACCTACTCACAACTTCGGAAGGTGTAACCTAAAGGTATGGAACCTAAGTTAGTTGATTAAGTATCTTGACAAATTCAACTAGCCTATTCCTACTTTCGGGAATTGCTATAGACTATTACGTATCACACGCTCAACCCTAGCTTTTGGATTAGGAAATTCCTAAAGGGTGATCAAGTCTAGAGATAATTCCTAATTTATGACATTTAACCTAAGTTCCAAACCAACCTAGATAAACAAGCATCTAATTAAGCATACTTCAACTCCATTCTCACAATTTTCATCATTTCATCCTTTTAATATCTCCGAACCCCTAAGAAGACTAGCCACACATGTTTAAGCTACCTAAAACAAAGATTAAATGAACATAAATCATACTTAATTAATTAAAACAAAAGCTGGAAAAATTAATAACTAATATAAGAAATCAAATTCAACACTTTATCTAATGAAAACCTAAGTTACTTCAATTAATAAGAAATTATCTAGCACTTAATTAACTAAGACTTAATTTGGAACTTTAAATAAAAATTTCAGATTTAAAAATTAAACAAAAACTGAAATTTAAATGAATTAAAACTTAAGAACATGCATAGAAATTAACTACTAAACATAGATGAACCAAACATTCTATAGATAAATTAAACTCTATGAAATAAAGCTTTAAATAGCTTAATACTTAATCAAAATAAATCTGAAATATCATCATTCAATGTTTGAAAATAAAACATTATTCAAAAGTCTAAATGAAAAAATTATCAAACGGTTAATTAAAACAATGCATTTGACCATGCATGAGGAGAAAGCAACAAAATCAAAGTTAAGCTATCTAGTGTTCGTACATGATCATGCAAAACAACTAAAGTTAGAACAACAAATTCAGTTTTGATAAAATAGATAACCTAAAACGACAAAATGGAAAACAACATCAAGAGAGAATGCAAGGAATATAGCTGCAATTGTTGACTTGGATGGAGCTCCTCTCTATGTTCGTTCCTTCACCAATGGATGGATGGTCTTCAAATCATTTGTTCTTCACCAAGTGATGTCCAGCCATCAACTTCCACTCTCCTAAGCCAAGCTTCCAAGTCTCTCCTCTAAAGCTTTATGGTCAATGATTGAGAAGAGGACGAAAACCACCCACCATAGATGACTCTCCACTCCTTTACTCACCAAGTCTCTCGTCCATTCTTCCTCTCTATTCTATTTGTTTTAATGTGCAGTCGAAAACTACTCTTGCAAAACCTCCCACACCTATTCTTTTCCTGTCCTTTTTTTTGTCTAGCCATCCCCATTTAAGCCAAACCTAGCTCTTTTTCCTTTAATTTCCAAGACAAGTTCAAACCTCCACCCTTTTCTCCTTAAGTGTGTTGCGTTTTGGAGCTTCTTAATGCAAGACCAATATTTGTGCCCTTAATTCAATTGCAAGCCTCCTCTTCTTTTCTCCAAATTACTTCTAATCTTCTTATTTTTTTATATGATTTGTGTCTAATAATTAAATTTGTATCAAAACATAATATAAACACAAAATAAGCATTTAGAAAATAAAATAAAATAAAATAAATATTGAAATACATATAAAAATATTATATAATTCAACCCTATCATTAGGATTCCTAATTAAAACAAGAATCCTTGTTATTAAAGGGCATGTTTTTAAGCAATGAGACAAATTTGAGTTGCATACTTTTTAAGAACTATGAGTGCGTTCTACCTTATTCTTTATTGAATTTGAACTTATCAAAGAAATTATTTTCTTTATGGCGTTTAAATCCTTTATGAATTCGGTTCTTGATTCTTTATAATCTCTAAGAGGTCAATTCTTCCTTAAATCTAATTTAGCTTTTTTGGTAAGATTTAATCTTGTTTGTGGGTTTTCTAGGTTTTATTCCTTAGTGAGTTCATATTAAATTGACTCATCATTTGAATTTGACTCACTTTCACCCGTATCTTTCATCATCTCCCTCTTATTCATACATTGAGAAATAATACCCAAACATCTAAAATATATCACGAGTTCCAATAGTTTGAGTTTGAGTTTTACATTTGGTTTTATTACTGCCTCCTTCTTTTGAATTTTTTATTGCAGCAAATTTAGGCTTAGAAAAAACATTCTCCTCTTTTTTGCTCTAATTTGACTTCTAAGAAATGGAACCCAAATTCTACCCTACCTTAGTTGAACTCTTCCTCTTTTATTATTGCTCCACTTTAATAGCCATAAGCAACATATCTTCAAGCTCCACATAGTGATGCAACTCCATCACATCTATACTTTTTCTATTCGACCCATTCAAGAATCGTGCCATTATAGTTTTCCTATTTGCCTCTACATTAGCTCTAATCATAACAATCTCCATCTCTTTATGATAATCTTCCACAGTCTTACTCCCTTGAGAATGGTGACTTAGAACAAATTGACTTTTCATCACACACTTCATCTCCTTCCACATGTCTATAGGTTTCTTAACATATCACCTCATACTAAGTTCAAGTTGATCTCACTAAATAATTACATTAATTAGTAAACTCTATGGCGACCAACATCACCTTTTTCTCTTCGAAGTAGTTATGACAATCACAAACTAACTCTACTTTCTTTTCCCATTCCGAATAAGCTTCAAGATCATTTGTACCTTTGAATGGTGACATTTTCAATTTTAAACTTCATAAGTTATTGTCAATCTTAATTCCACTATTGCATCCAAATCAGTCCAAACTTGCATTTGAAGCCTATTCTCTATAATCTAAATAATTACTAAAATCATATGCTCCCTTTTTTGTCGTTGTACTTTAGGCTGCCCTTTATATGTACTTGATTCTAGCCTTTCAAACTGATTATCAATAGCATCAAATCTTGTTAAGTTTCTACAATGTTTGTTGTAAAACTTTCATGTATAAGTTGATGTCAGAAGCATCTTGAATTCTTTCAATCTAATTTTATTCTTTTCTTGAGATATGTTACAAACCCTACAAAAATATTAGCTTACTTCACAAACACTCCTTTATGTGTTTCCCTAGGGATTAATAGAACTCACATTCATGTTTAACTCAAAATATGCTTTTATCATTTTTTGAGCACACCAGTCTTGCCTTTTTCCACTCTTATTATATTTATCAATTCTTTAAGGAACTAATCAAAACAACAACAAAAAAATTTATAAGACCCAAAAACAATCAAATCAGCCCATGCTAGTTAAGAAAGGGATACAAAGAAAGAGATGGAATCAAATAAGATAAAATTTCATGTCTGAGACAAAAAGAAAACAAATATTTAGATGAAAAGAGTGCAAGGAAGTTCATATTTGAATAATTAGAATTTTAGAATGGCATAAGAAGGAAAAAAGATATTTAAAATCCTGGAAATTCAAAATACTAATTACCAGAAAATAACACCTAAATAATATTTAAAAAGGTGTTTCAAGCTATATAAGGTGTATTGGTTTTTAATACTAGGCTCCAACCAATGAAAACACATAAAAACAAAAACAAAAAAAATAGAAACAAAAAGCTGAACCAAACAACCCCTAACATTGGTGCAGAGATTGTAGACATAAAGAAGAGCAGCTAAATGATCAAACCCTTCCCACCAAGAGCAAACCAGTCCGTATCTCAGACTTATCAAAATCCTTAAAAGAGATAAATGACCAAGCAATTGGCTTAACTACCTCTAAAAAGCAGGTAAACCCCCTCTATAAATCCTAGGTTAAAGGTAGAGAGACCACAAGAGAAAAAGAACTACCTCCTTAATAGCCATATGCAGATAAAAATGGAAACACTTCTTTAAAAGGGAAGAGGTTTAAGCTTATAGCTATAAAGACCCCAAGGAAAAGATCTAAAGTACCAGCATACAAGACTCCAAAGGATAAAGAAACCTAAAGAAGGAGGAAATAACAAAATTCAGAAGATAAAGGAGTAAATACATAAAAAAATAGTACAATTGAACCCCTAGCCGCAATGGATCAATTGGGGAATCCTATTAATATAACCCAGAGACCTTTTAGCAAATGATTGCCAGTAATTAGAGAGTATTTAATGGGATTATTATATCCATTGACCTCTTTATTTAGGTTCTTTGTACAATATTTTTATTTGTTCAATCGTTGTGTGTGAGATACTTTTTTTTCTTCCGAGCTCCAGTCCAGTTTACCTTCTCTCCCTTAATTTTTGTAAAGCTAGTGCCTAAAAGGATACTATCATTAAGTTAAGAGTGGTTAGATAACTTTTACCTTATCTAGCTCAAATGTAGCTTTGTTTCTTTTTAAATATGTGTACGGACCTCCTTTTCTTATCAATTTATTTTAATTTTCTATAAAAATATGCAATTATGTTATGGATCTTATGATGTTATTTGTGTGGTGGATTTTTGATGATATGGTACAACATACAAATTGTGATTTTGTGATATGATACATTAACTAGGAATCGAATTTGATGATTCTTAGATAGAAAGATATCAAATGGGCTACATCTAATTGGCATAAACACATAAATCTTTAAGAATCTATGGATATGGAATGTTATAAAAAGGCATTATCAATTGAAATCATGATATATTAAGAACTTGAAAGAGATAATGAATTAGTAGTTTACCTAGGAAAAATTATATTCAATAGTCATATTGTGATGACATGGTATGTGTTATAAGACTATAAGATTATAATTGTATTTACATAAGACACCTATCTACGGAGCAATTGTTAGGATATCCTAAGCCTTAGGGATGTCCTATACTATTTCTATTAGGCTCTTGAGTGATATTAGAATATCCTAGAAAGTTAGAGATATCTTGTATTGTCTAACTAGACACTAAGGTAATGTCGAGATGTTTAATGTGATTGAGCAATGTCCTATGCCTGTTATTCATATTATGTACATATTCTACATTTAGATATGATGATAAGATGATGAGATGGGCTAGCAAACCATTGAGTATAATACCTACTAAATTAACAACTTGATGGTGTATGGATATACATAATTTTTGACTAAAAATAAATCAAGAATCACACCGACCAATACCATAGCACACAATAAGACAAGTGTACCTATCATTATGCAATATAGTTATTGGAAATATAGGTGTCAATCCACAAGGATTGCATTAATAATGGATACTTATCTTTATTACCTAACCTACTCGAAGATAATTGAATAATAGATCGATTAAAAAATGGGCGAAATTGAATCTAAAGACAATCTGATAAGAATTAACCAACAATATTAAAGTTATGATTCAGTTTAATCACCCCTAAGATATGTTACATTCTTTACATTACTTTGGCTTAATGTATTTTCTAAATCACCTTAGATCGTCAGTTCTTGAATTGAATTTCTAGCACACGTTCAAGTCATGCAATTCCTACTCAAGTTGATAAACTAAGTAGTTGATCACACTATCTCAATTTATCAATTAAATGCATTACTAACTTCTGTGGAATCTATTGTTTTAATTAAATTCATACTTAATTCGAACATCTTATGTAAGCTTATGGTTATGGACTTTATGCAAGATGCATCACCAATAGTTGATCTAATCATATATTTGATTTGATCTATCTAAACATATGTAATCATATACTCGAAATTGAATTTTGTACAATCACAAATATTCTAAAATCAATCTTAATTAACTCCAGAGGTAATTTCAGGAAAAATATGGAAATTCACATAAAATAAAAAAAATAATGTACACTATATCTTAGGATTCATAATAATCCAAATCCTATAAGAAGTTTAGTTCCAAAACATTCCCATAATAATTATAAAAATCATAAAAGAATCGCTTGACTTCTTGATGATATTTGTTTTAAAAATCAATCTTGATATTAAATTCTCTATATATTTTTTTCATCTAAATTTTCCTTTAATCTTGTGCGAAAACCTTCAAGATAACTTGGGACTTATCTTTTCTCTCCTAATGGTTGATTGGAGGTCTCCAGAGGCAAGAAAATGTCAACCTAAACTAGGTTATTTTCATATGGGAACTCATAGACATCACAGCCAGAATCACATCCTTAGAGGTCTCTAGAGGCAAGAAGATGTCAAAAATAACCTAAACTAGGTTATTTGCATATAGGAACTCATAGGCATCATGACTAGAGTCACGACTGTGATTTTATCGATCTTAAATTCATGGCTAAGGCTAGAGTGATCATGACTATGATCTTGGCTATGATCTCTTTGACTTTGTACTCCTCTTAGTCTTCTTACAATATGTCTTCCATCATTCATTAATTGGCCATGAAATTTGATATAGAGCTTTCCAATATGATATACTTATTTCCCAAGTTTCTCTTATATCTCTTTTAGTTTGAAAGGTGCATTTAATTGCTCTTTAAAGTCCTACAAAACATAATCACATATAAGAAACATATAATTAACATTTTATTTAAAGGATTTAAATCAATATTCATATGAATCACATGGATTTTCCCTTTAAACTTAATATAATTATTATTAAATCATGCCTAAAAAATGTATAATTTAGGATTTATCATAGCCCATATCTTATCATTTATATTTTCTGGAGATTAATTAGTCTCTTCCCAGTATTTGGATTCTCACCTCATTGACTAGATTAGGTGGCCTAGTGGCAATGCAACATTTCTTTTAGACTCTTTATACACTTGATTAGAAAAACCTTTAATTAATGTTTCTATTATTTGAACATTTTTTTAAGGATTGGTTAATATTATTTGATTGATTAATTGAATTTTTGGGTAAAGAGATGTGGAACCTTTTAATGAATGGATTCAATTTCTTTATTTACTGTTAATTATGAATTGAGATTTATGAATGTGAAATGAATATGAAAATGAATTAGGGCGATTATAAAAAAAGTACAAATAGCTTTAAAAAATATGTAATTCAAATATATCTTTATTGTTCAAAAATGTCAACATGCTATAGCCCTAATTATAAGTGTAATAAGGATTCTTATTCAAATTAAAACACTAACAAATAATACTACATGAATTAAAACTCTAATAGTTCTTATTTAGGTAGGAATCTAATTATTAATTTTGACTAAATTTCTAATAAAATAGTTCAATTATGACTCCAAGGATATTATTTAGATTCAAATTTCTAATATCACAAGGCAAGTATTCCCTTTAGGACTTTTCCTAATCAAATTGAAATTTTCTGTAATAGGTCCTAATCTAAATAACAAACTAGGAAATAATTATAAAAACATATCAAACATGTTATGGAATTTATAATTAATAAAAACATATCGAACATGTTATGGAATTTATAATTAAGTAAATTATAGTCAAATTACAATAAAACAATACTAATTAAACATTTATACGAAATTATTCCTAATTTGATGAACTTATTCATTCAAATCTTATCCAACCTTAGCTTGGCTCATGTTAACTCATGCTTAGTCTTACTTTGATTCCATTAAGCTTTCCAAAATAGATTTGATTTTATCATTGCATATATGCTTTCAATAAACCCATTCAAATCCTCTTTAAACTTTTTACTCCTATACTCTTGTAATTAGTTTGTTAGGAAAATGTTAGATCCTTCTATTGACAAGTTATACTCACATCCTTCCCACTCTCCTCAAAAGGATTTAAACTCAAATTGTTGTCATCATCAAAAGGAAAAAGATCAATAATATTGAAAGTAGCCCTAACATTGCACTCACTAGAAAGATCTATCTTGTAAGCATTATTGTTGATCCCATCAACGACTTTAACGGGACCATGCCCTCTTGATTGTAACTTAGACAGTTCAACCTTTGGTTCAGGTGAACTCATTAGGCCTTCAATATTTACTATTACTAGTAGGGTATTTTGGTACCACTTGGTATTTTACTATCTCTTCTAGCTCCATATAATATTGTTACTCTATCACATTAGTTACGTATTGATTTATACCATTCAGAAATCTTGCTATATTTTCTTCTCTATCCTCCTCCACTTTGGAACAAATCATGGATACCTTTTTTTCATAAAAAATTAAGAATTGTTTTAAAAATTTAAAGATATGCATAAAAAGATGGCATGTGCCATAATCTAGTATTACAATCACATCCTACTACTAGTTGAATCTTTGCAAGCAACAAAAACAAAAGCTAGGCAATTTTTGAATTCCTTAACAAGCTATTCAATTTCTAGTAAGTATCTTTACTAGAGAAATGAAAAAGACCTAGTATATGATGTGAACCTTGATAAGAGTAGTAGGACCTAACAGTCGAAATTGATACTTTACTAAAGGAATGCCTAAAAAGTTATATTTATAAAAGGAGCTTAAGCTCGTTGTTTATGTAATAAAATAAGAATTTAAATTATAAGAAGTGTTGTAGATGTCACACTTAAAGAATAAAATGGGAAGGTGAGTGATAAGTTTGAATTATAGACACCACAAGTTGAAATATAAGTTTAAAGAGTTCAATGAAGATCCAAGAAAGATAATGCTCTCTAGAATATTATTAACAATGAAATTTGTCTCTTATAAGCATGAGGAGTGCTTTCTTATAGAGGAAGTCATAAAACCTTAAAACCAATATGAAATACTATTATAGTCTGGATTTGGAAATATTCAGCTTGTATAAAATAAAACGAATTCTGTAATAAGCTTAATTTCATAATTTGTAGTTATGAAATAGGGAAAAAAAATAGATACCAATCGAAAGTGGCAAGAAATTCCTCCTAAAATATGAAAAAACAAGTCAAACAATCAAAGCTACCACATCATTCTTGAACCTAGTCAGATAGTCAACTTTAAAGAGCCATATTTAAAGCTACAAATCTCCAAAGATGTGATTCTTAATTCATTGGAAAGATAAAAATATCCTTTACAACTTTGTAATTTTGGTTAACTTGAAATTATGCCATGTTCTTGAAATTTCAAAGCAAAACATTTTACTGTTATATTTGTGGAATTAAGTTAACTAGTTTTGCATTTTAAGGAATGATTATCTTCTAGGAATTTGTGTTTTTATCCCATATGTCTTCAATTAGCCCATTTAGAAATTCTTTAATCTTCTTAGCTCTTGCCCTTGTAATTAGACCCCCATTAATGCTCAATGACTAGAATTCATTATTATACCTTTAACACCCTCGAATTCTCATCAATATGAATTACTGCCTTTGCACTAAAAAACAAAAACAAGGTAGATTACCCAAATTAATTATAATAGGATGTCATAAATTTTGTGGTTGGACAGATGGGTGAACGACGACTCCTCTATATTGACATGAATCATAGTTATTTCCATCTCCATATGGTAATCCTCCACACCTTTTCAACCATGAGAAAGAGTTTCTAATTTTTAATACAAATCTTCATAATAATGATTAGGAAAACATCTCCTCCTCACAATAGCACTCAAATAATTTCAAATTTTTATTGGTTATTCATGATTTATTTTCCTATTAATCTCTAATTTATTCCACCAAATAATGTCATAAACAATAAACTCAATAATAACTAGCTTTACTTTCTTCTGTTAAGAGTAATTATGGTAATCAAAAGATAAATTCCATTTTCTCCCACTCCAAATAAACTTTTGGATTTTTTCTACCTATAAAAGATGGTATTTTCATCTTTATGTTGCCAAAAATTTGATCCACACCATCTTGATTACTAGGTTTCTTTCTAGGCAGAAATATGCTCCCTTTAACCTTAGATGCTAGCTTGACTTTATTAGCACTTAATCATTGTTCTCATTAGCAACTTCCATTATTAAGGGTGTTGGATGTGTCTAGGATGCGTCCTTTCCTTAGGGACTTGAGTTTGTTGTCCTCTTTACAATTTAACACCATCTTGATCACTAGGCTGCTTTCTAGGCCTAAATCTGCTCCCTTTAACTTTAGATGCTAAATTAAATTTATTAGCACTTAATCATCATTCTTATTAGCAACTTCCATTATTAGGGGTATTAGATGTGTATAGGATGCGTCCTCTACTTAGGGACTCAAATTATTATCCTCTTTTCAATTTAGTAATTTGATTAGATTGTTTCTCCAAGATGTCTTTCACATCATTATACAAATTTATTAGTTCAATTGTGGTTACATAGCTTAAAGAAGGAATGTATCTCCATTTTCTTCCAATAATGTTAAACCATCACAATTAAGAAGATCATTTTGCATTAACACTAAATAATCTATTATAAGGCGTTAGAGGTCCTATGAGAAAAGTAAGAGGAATGTACATGAAAGAGGTTTTGTAAGAGTTGATCTTGGGAATTTAAGACAATGATGCTATTTTCGAAGGTTCTAAGGCATTACCAAGGTTAGTTACTTATCTTATGCTGAATATAATGGACAAAGCTTAACACATGAAAAACAACGCTTGGAACTTGATATGTAAGGATGGTTTAGATGCTTGTTTTAATGAAGCCCAATCTATATATTTACCTTTTAAAGTCGTGGTTTAGATGAAAATTTCATGTTTAGACTTTTCTTTAATAATTGTTATCAATTGTCAAGTTATTTATGTAAGGATTCGAAATTTAAGGTTGATTCCTATTTAGTTACGATTAAGAATAGTTAAGAAGACCTTTCCTCATAGGATTTTCATTATTTGGAACCAATTTAAAGAAGCAATTATATGTATTATGGGATTGTCATTTATTATCAATAAAATTTGAGTGTCTTCTCTATTGTGAGAGCTTCTTTAATTAAGAACTAAATTTGATCTTTTAAAGTTAACTTATGGTGATTAACTATAACTTTGGTTCCAATTAACAACTTTAGTTTGGGTTAGGTTCTATGCTTGATTTATGATCAATTCTAGGGTTTCTTTTCCTTGTTGATTTTCAATGTTAGGTGTTCTTTCACCCAAAGTTCACCTTATTTAGTATCAGAGCCAAATTTCTTGAAACAACTTCATGCATCCTTGTTTCGTTTTCTTGTTTAATCTTGCTTGCTTTTGTTTTTCTTATTCTTGTGTCCTTGATTTTTCAATGTCTTATTCATTGTTCTATTTTTTTCCTTTTGTCTAAAATTACATGATGGGAACCTTACTAAGAGTAGTAAGACCCAATAGCCAAATTTGATACTTTGCCTAATGAATGTTTAAGAAATCAAATTTATAAAAGAAACTTAAGACTCATTGTTTATGTAATCAAATAAGAACCTAAGTTATAAGAAGAGTTGTAGACACTAGACTCAAAGAATAAGATGGAAAAATGAGTGATAAGTTTGAATTATGAACATCACAAGTTAAAAACTTCATAGGTTTAAAGAGTTCAATGAAGAACCAAGAAAAAGAATGTTCTCCAAAATATTATTGATAATAAATCAACTTCTTACAAGCATAAGACGTGTCTTTTGCTAAAGGAAGGCAAAAAAAGAAAAAAAAAACCATAAAACCAATTATAATTTAGATTTGGATATTTAGGTTGTAAAAAAAGAAGGAATTCTATAATAAGCTCAACTTCCTAATCTGCAATTATAAAATAGGAAAATACATCTAAAAATATGTAAAATAATGAATGGAATCAGATGCAATTTGGAATTGGCAAGAAATCCCTCCATAAATAGGAAAAACAACTCAAACAATCAAATCTGTCACATCATTCTCATGTCTAGTTAGGTAGTCAAATTTCAAGAGCCATAACTTAAACTAAAGATCTCCAAGATATGATTCTTGATTCATCAGAAAGATAAAAATGTCCTCTATAACTTTGTAATTTTGGTTAATGTGAAATTCCACCATGTTCTTAAGCTATTAAAGCAAAACATTTTACTATTTTTTTGTTAAATTAAGTTAACTAATATTGAATTGGAAGATTGACTATTCATAGGAACTTGTGCTTTTAGCTAATATTCCTTCAGTTGGCCCATTTAGAGCTTATTTGATCTTTTTAGCTCTTGTCCTTGATATAGACTTCCATTAATGCTCCACGAATTAGAATTTACTATTGTACCTTTAATGCCCTTTGGATTCTCATTGTTCCCTCTCTCATTTAAATGATTTGTCCTCGAATAATCTCCTCTATCAAAAGCAAATAAATCAACAACATTAAAAGGAGCATGCACACTATATTTGCCATGAATATATAGTTTATATGCATTATCATTGATCCTTACCATCACTTAAAAAGGATAATTTCCCTTTAGATGCAATTTTGATCACCTTTGAATTGGAAATCTCTACTTGTGAATATGCAACCAAATCTAATCACCAAGCTTAAAAGAACTTATTTATTCCCTATATTAGCTTGATTATCATATTGCTTGGTTTGTCTTTTAATGTTTTGCCTTACTTTCTAATGAATTTGCTTGACAAAATCTACCTTCTTTTGACCATATAAATTTACATGCTCATTAACAAGTAAAGGTGATAAATCTAAAGGAGTTATTGGATTAAAACCATACATAAGGTGAAAATTTAATCACACTATGAACACATCTATTATAAGAAAACTTAGCATATGCCAAACAATCTTCCAAATTTTTCAAGTTTTTTTTTTGAATTAACACGCAACAAAGTAAATAAACTCATACTAACTATTTTAGTTTGTCCATCTATTTAAGGATGATACATAATAGAAAATAAATGCTTTGTTCTTAATTTATTCAATAAAGTTTTCCAAAAGTAACTTAGCAACTTAGCATCGTGATCAGAAACAATACATCTAGACATGCCATGCAATCTTACAATCTCCTTAAAAAACAAATCATAAATATGTGATGCATCATTAGTCTTATAACAAGGAATGCAATGTGCCATCTTAGAAAACTTATCAACAACCAAATATATATAATCATGACCCCCACTAGGCCTAAGTAAACCCATCATAAAATCGATAGAAATATCATTCCAAGAATGTTTAGGTATAGCCACATTTTGAAAAAATAAATGATCAAACTCCTAAAATAAAGAAAGAAAAGCACTAGACAAAGAAGAGTTGTTACATTTAGCATTAAAATAAAATTCATTGCATATAAGTACATGCACAGGCTAATTAGAAAAATAAACTCTCTTGATATCACTCAATTTTCTCTCTTTCTTTTCATTTTGCATGTTTTCTTTATTTTTCTCTCTCTTACTTACTTCTTTTACTCAATCTCTCTCTTTTCTTTTGAATTTGAAATCTCACTTTTATTTTCACTCTCTTGCTCCTTTTTTGACTTCTAGAATCTAACTTATTCTTCGTATACTCTTTTATGAGTGAGGGCTACAGGAGTAAAAGGTTTGTCATTCATTATAAAAGAATATCGATTTGTAAACCTATTATGAACCACTCGCCTATTATATTGCTACAGATGCCCCAATAAGATGTGCCTAACATGCATAGGTCCATCACACAATACCTCATCCTTATAACGCCTAAAAAAGAATGAAACTAGTACTTTCTCATACACCTTAACTTCTCCACAATCATTTAAGTATTACAATTTATAAGGTTTAGGAGGTTTAAAAGTAAGTAAACTCAATTTATCAACCAACTCAGTACTATTAATATTGGTACAACTGCCTCCATCAATTGTCAAACTACATGCCTTATTATTGATTCAGTATCTAGTATACAAAATATTGTCTCTTTATACCTCTTCTTCTTTCACTCGGAAACTTAAAGAAAGATATTATCTCTTATACCTCTTCTTCTTTCACGTAGAAACTCATTGCTCTCCTTATCACAAGCATTTCTCCATTTTTAGGAAATTATACATCACTAGCATCCTTGAAAGGTGGAATAGTGATGCAAGTGCAAACAAGTCAAGCAAAGGATCCATCATAAATGCCTAATAGACCAATAAATAGAGCTAGGAGTAAGAAGTTTATAGAGGTTTTGAATGGGATGATTTATTACTTGGTTATGAAGCCCAAAACGTGATTGAAAATTTTTTGTAGATGTTTGATAATTTTGTATGTAGTTTGGGACTTGTTATAGGAAATACCAATTTAGATTAGGAAAATTCTTAAGGATAATACTTTCCTTATGAGATTAGGATTTCTAATTAAAATAAGAATCCTTATTACACTAGTGAATTAGGATAAGTCATGGTTTCCTATGTAATCCTTATATAAATGGCATGTTCTAAGAAATAAGACAAATTTGAGTTGCATACTTTTTGAGAGCTATGAGTACTTTCTATGAATTTTAACTTATCAAAGAAATTCTTTCTTTGTAACATTTAAACCCTTTATGAACTTGGTTCTTGATTCTTTATAATCAATGGTTTAGTTCATTCTTAAATTTGATTTAGCTTTCTTGGTGAGATATCTTATTCGTGGGTTCTCTAGATGTCATTTTCATAAGTAGATTCACATAAGTTGATATCAGAGATAAGCTTTAAATCAAGTTTTCCTATCCTTTTATTTTGTGTCTTTTGATTTGATGAGAACCAAGGAACTAATGTGCAGAAAATTAATAAAGACCCATTGCACATTCTAGATGGTCCAATTACAAGGTTAAGGGCTAAGAAGATGAAGGAAACACTTAATGGGCTGATTCAAGATATCTGCACCAAACAAGTTATTTTGAACCAAAAGAGTAGCCTTGAAGATGGGACATACAACCCAAGTATTATTAATATAGTTCAAGTACTTCGTAGGTAGATATTAGGTTCAATTGGGTCATAAATGGGCTGATTAGCCTATTAAGGCTGGGTATTACGAATTTGGGCTAATGGGCATACCAAACAAATTTGTTTTCAGCCCATTTGTTAGGGTTTAGACTTAGGGCATATAAATATGCATCTTATGTATTCAGATAGATCTTTGGACATCCTTTTTATCAGAATTGAGAGAAACTTCTCTTGGATTCTTCATTGAACTGCAGAACTAATCAAGATTGATTCAATCTTGTGGCATTCAAATCTGACTTATCACTCTCTCTTCTCATCTTTTATGGAGTGTGACGTCTATATCCTTCTTTTTATCCTTTGTTTGTGTTTGTTCTAACCTGATTTAGCTTTCTTGGAGGTGAAAATCTGTCTTGATTGTTGTGGGTGTCCAGAATTAATTTGGGGTTTACATCAGTTGATATTAGAGCTTTGGCCTTTAAATCAGGTTCCTTTTTCTTGATATCTATTAAAAAATGATTCTACAAATTTTAGTTCATATTCATTTGGGTAATTTCGTTTTCCCATTGTTAGTTCTTCATATTCTATTCAGACCCATTTTTCTTGGTAGATTTTGCATATTTGTGTTCTTGTTCCTTTAGGTAATTTCATTTTCCCATGGTCATTTCTTCATATTATGTTCAAATCCATTTTTCTGGGCAGATTTTTCATATTTTTGTTCTTGTTCCTTTAGGTAATTTCATTTTCCCATGGTTATTTCTTCATATTATGTTCAAATCCATTTTTCTGGGCAGATTTTTCATATTTGTGTTCTTGTTCCATTGGGTATTTTCATTTTTCCTACTATTTGTTCGTCATATTATGGTTAGATTCATTTTTCTGTGTAGATTTTGCAGATTTTCTTATTCTTGTATCTTTTAGTTTTCCCATTCAGATTCTGCAGATTGTTTTCTTGTTCTTCTATATCTTTTCATTTTCCCATTTTTACTTCTACATTTTTCTGGTCAGATTCATTTTTCTGTGTTGATTTTGCAGATTTTATTATTCTTGTATCTTTTAGTTTTCCCATTCAGATTCTGCAGATTGTTTTCTTGTTCTTCTATATCTTTTCATTTTCC
>JAOXYD010222026.1:0-18888 GCA_028565735.1 Pinacopodium congolense
TCCGAACGCCTGTGGCGCGGGCTCGTCCGCAACGACCTTCAGGTCGTGTCCACCGATCACTGCTCCTTCTGCATGAAAGCCGCGCCCAACCAGCCCGGCAAGGAGCTCGGCAAGTCCTCCTTCGCCAAGATCCCCAACGGCGCCCCCGGCGTCGAGTACCGCCTCCTGCTGCTCTGGGACGCGGTGCAGAAAGGCCGGATCACCGAGAACCGCTTCGTCGAGATCACCTCGACCTCGCCCGCGAAGCTCTTCGGCCTGTACCCGCGCAAAGGCCATCTGAACCCGGGCGCCGACGCCGATATCGTCATCATCGACCCGAACAAACCGCACACCTTCAGCCAGAAGAACCATCACAGCGCCGCCGACTACAACCCGTACGAAGGCGTCACGGTGAAGGGCAGCATCCGCGACGTGTTCTCGCGCGGCGTCTCCATGGTCGAGGGGGGCAAGTGGACGGGCACGACCAAGCACGGCAAGTTCCTCAAGCGCACGCCGCGAGCCTATTGATGCGCGTCGTCCTCTTCGCCGCGCCGCTTCTCCTCGGCCTCTCGGGATGCGCCAACAGCCCGCTCAAGAGTGCCGTCGCCTCCAACGATCCCGCGGGCGTCAATCGTGCGCTTACTGCGGGTGAGAGTCTGGACTCGAACGTTCCCGGCATGATGCAGCCCCCCGTCGTCTACGCCTGCTGGCACGGCTCGTTCGACGTCCTGAAGCTGTTGGTTCAGAAAGGCGCCAAACTGAACGGCGACTTTAAGATGAGCCCGATCTTCGCCTGCATGCTTAAGCACCATCCCGAGATGGTCCGATATCTCATCGAACACGGCGCTGTCGTCACTGAAAACGACATCAAAGAGAGCCGGACCTACGGGCGGGATTTGACCGACTTCCTCGCTGCGGAACGTTCAAAGCAACTCGCGGCGCTCAATCGCCCTGCGTCCGTCGGCCTCCCCGCCGCCGCTCCGGCTCCCGAGAAGCGAGAACTGGCCTCAGACGTGGACACGCCCTCGCGCCGCGGCGTCGAGCGGCCCGACGACTTCGCGCTCGTCATCGGCATTGAGGACTATCAGTCCCTTCCGAAGGCAGACTTCGGCGCGCGGGACGCTCAGACCGTCCGAAAGCACTTCGAGGCCCTGGGAGTGCCCGCGCGAAACATCATCGCGCTCGAAGGGTCGAAGGCGACCGGCAGCAAGATGCGAAGCTACCTCCAGCAATGGCTGCCGCGCAACGTGAAGCCGACGTCGACGGTCTTCGTCTATTACTCCGGTCACGGCGCGCCCGACCCCGAGAGCGGCGACGCCTACCTCGTTCCGTGGGACGCCGATCCGATGTTCCTGACGACTTCCGCGTACCCGCTCAAGCAGTTCTATGCTGAGCTCTCGAGGCTCAAAGCCAAGAGGGTCCTCGTGGCCCTCGACGCGTGCTTCTCCGGCTCGGGCGGGCGATCGGTACTCGCTAAGGGCGCGCGTCCGCTCGTGTCTAAGGTGGACGAGAGCGTTCCGGCCGCCGCCAACCTGACGGTTTTGGCCGCCGCGTCGGGCGGGGAGATCACCGGGTCCCTGGATGAGCAGGGCCACGGCATTTTCACCTATTACTTCCTGAAGGGGCTCTCATCCGGAGCCGCGACGCCGCGAGCGCTGTTTGACTACCTCAAGCCCAAGGTGCAGGACGACGCTCGCCGCCAAAACCGGGAGCAATCCCCGACGATTGCCGGTGCGGGCGGCGACGTCGCGTTTTAACGGAGAACGCGCATGCGATACTTGTTGACCGCCTTGTCCCTTGCCGGTCTGGGCTTTATATCCGGATGCATCTCTCCGCTCGCTCGATCGCTGCAATCAGGAGATTTGCCCGCGGTGCGCGCCGCACTCGACGGAGGATCCTGCCGGGAGAATGCGGGCTGCACTGGAAACGCCTGCGTGTCGAATCAGCCGGAGGTCATGAAGCTTCTTCTTGAAAAGGGTGCATACGTCGAAGAGACGGGAATGGTCTCCTCGGCCCTGACGAACTGCGTCGCTTACAATCGAGTGGAGATGACTCAAATGCTTCTCGCCAAGGGAGCCAATATTTCGTCCCGGGACCTGGCTTTAGCGAGAAAGCATCCGCAGCTCCAGGCTCTGCTTCTCGCCGAGATCGCCCGCCGGACAACCCCGGGCCGCGTGACGCCAAGCGACCGCCCCGCGGCTCCGGAGAAAACAGAAACAGCCGTGGCGAGCTCCGACGTCGACTCGCCCGCGCGCCGCGGCGCCGAGCGGCCCGACGACTTCGCGCTCGTCATCGGCATCGAGGACTACCAGAACGTGCCCAAGGCCGACTTCGGGGCACGGGACGCCAAGACCGTGCGAAAGCATCTCGAAGCGCTCGGCTTCCCGGCGCGGAACATCGTTTCCCTCGAAGGATCGCAGGCCACCGGCAGCAAGCTGCGCTCCTATCTCGAAGAGTGGCTGCCGCTCAACGTGAAACCGACCTCGACGCTGTTCGTCTACTACTCCGGCCATGGCGCGCCCGACACGAAGACCGGCGACGCCTACCTCGTGCCGTGGGACGGCGACCCGAAATTCCTCAAGTCCACGGCCCTGCCGCTCAAGAAGCTCTACTCCGACCTCGCCAAGACGAAGGCCAAGCGCGTGATCGTGGCCCTCGACGCCTGTTTCTCGGGCGCCGGCGGGCGCTCGGTGCTGGCGCAGGGCGCGCGGCCGCTCGTCGCGAAGATGGCGGAGATGACGCCGGGGGAGGGGAACCTCACCGTGCTGGCCGCCGCCTCGGGCGACGAAATCACCGGCACGCTCCAGGACCAGAGCCACGGCCTGTTCACCTACTACCTGCTCAAGGCGCTTTCGGCCCACCCGCAGGCCAGCGCGCAGGCGCTGTTCGACGAGTTGAAGCCGCGCGTGCAGGACGACGCGCGCCGAGACAACCGCGAGCAGACGCCTGTGCTCGCGGGCGCCGCTCCCGGCCCCCTGCTGCCCTAGCGGACGGGACTTATTGACAGTCAAAATTCGCGGGGTTATACTCCGCGAATGGCCCTTCGAACGAAGCTCGCGCTCCTGAGCCTGACGTTGCTCTTGTCCGCGGCGGCGCCGCCTACGAAGGCTCGAGCCAAACCGCCGACCAAAGACCCGGCCAAAGGCTCCGGCATCAGCATCTCCCTTCGAAACGGCAACGAGATGAAGGGCGCCTTTCTCGGACGTCATGACGGCGCCGTGTGGGTCGGGGTTGACGGCGGTGAGATCGGGCTCGATGAGTCGACGATCATCAAGATCGTGCCGGAGGCCTCCGACGACGCCGAGTATCTCCAGCGCCGGGCCCAAGTCAAACCGGACGACGTGAACGGCTGGTGGAGCCTCTGCCAATGGGCGCATAAGAAGGGGCTCGAGTCTTCAGCTCAGTCGGCCGCCGAGACCATCCTCAAGCTTTATCCCGACCATCCCGATGCCCGCGCGTTCTTGGGCTACAAGAAACTGAACAACGTCTGGTACGACGCCGATCAACTCAAGCTCGCGAGCGGGTGGAAGAAAGAGGACGGTGTTTGGATATCCCCTGAGGATCAGCAGGAAGAGGCCGAGGTCGCCTCAAAGCGAGCGCGCGAGCGAGCCCGCGCCAAGGCGCTCATGGGAAGCGGGGCCGCTTCTCCGCCGATCGATGAACAGGGTGTCCCCATCAATAGCTACAACGTCAGACGGAGAAAGTGGTGAGCTCGCCGCTGCGCCTCTTCGTCGCGCTGGCCCTAACCACGGCCCTAGGGTCGTTCTCGTACGCCGCGAAGCCTGTGCCGAAAACCGCAAAAGCGAAGAAGCCCGCGAAGGGCGACGGCGTCGTCATCAGCCTCGTGGGAGGAAAAGAGGTCAAAGGCATCTATCTCGGCAACCACGACGAAGCCGTCTGGGTTGGCATGGACGGCGGGGAAATCGGGATCGAACCCGACACGATCGTGAAGATCACGGTCGCGCAGACGGACGAGTCCGAATTCAACAAGCGCAAGGAAGCGCTCGATCCCAAGGACGCGGCGGGCTGGATGGCCTTGGCCAAGTGGGCGGAAGCGAAGGGGCTCGAGGACTCAGCCAAAATCGCCGCGGCCAACGTGGTCGCGATACAGCCCGAGAACGAGGAGGCCCGCGGCATACTCGGTCACGTCAAGCACCACGGGCGCTGGCTCGAAGCCGATGAGGCCAAACGCGCCCAAGGCCTAGTTTTGTTCGAAGGGGAGTGGCTGAAGCCCGCCGAGATCGAAAACATCCGCGCGGCGCGCAAGGAAGACACGGAAGCGCGCAATACGCGGGCGGCCGCCTCGCGCGCCGCCAGGTCCACCGCGGGATCCTCCGGCCCGTCGATCAGCGACCAGGGCATTCCCATGAAAAGCTATACCGAACATCGCTGATAATCCGGTGGTCGCTCGTGGACGAATTGATATAATCTCGTCATGGCCACCGCGACGAAGTCGACTCCCAAAGCGTCCCTTTTGAAGCAGTACATTGGCGGAAAGTGGGTCGACGGGTCGACCTCCTCCGAAGTCGAGTCGGTCAATCCCGCGGACACCCGCGACGTCGTCGCCCGCTTCAAGAGCGCGAGCAAGGCCGACGCGCAGAAGGCCATCGAGGCGGCTCAGAAGGCCGCCGCCGGCTGGGCCAAGACCCCGGCGCCGCAACGCGGCCGCGTGCTGATGAAGGCCGCCGAGATCGCCCGCCGCCGCAGCGACGAGCTGGCCGCGCTGATGACCCGCGAGCAAGGCAAGATCCTGCCCGAGGCCAAAGGCGAAATGGCCAAAGGCATCACCCTCATCGACTGGTACGCCGGCGAGGGTATGCGCTTCATGGGCGCCAGCGCCCCTTCGGAACTGCCCGGCAACTTTCTCTACACGGTCAGAGAGCCCTTGGGCGTCGTCTCGATCATCACGCCCTGGAACTTCCCGTGGGCGATCCCGGTCTGGAAGACGGCGCCGGCGCTGGTGGCGGGCAACGCGGTGGTGCTCAAGGCCGCGTCGCAGGTCCCGGCCATGGCCGTCGAGATCTGCAAGATTTTCGAGGAGGCCGGGCTGCCGCCGGGCGTGCTGAACCTCGTGCTCGGCGAGCCCGACACGTTCGGCGACACGTTGATCGAGGACCCGCGCCTGAAGGCCGTGTCCTTCACGGGGTCCAACGCCGTCGGCCAGCACGTGCACGAGCTGTGCGGCAAGCGCGGCGCCAAGGTGACCTGCGAGATGGGCGGGAAGAACCCGGCCGTCGTGTGGAACGACGCCGACCTCAATCTGGCGCTCGGCGGCGTCATGAAGGGCGCGTTCGGTTCTACGGGACAACGGTGCACCGCCACCTCGCGGCTCATCCTCGGAGAGCAAATCTACGACGAGTTCATGGGCATGATGCTCGCCGAGGTGAAGAAGATCAAGGTCGGCGACGGCATGGACCCGACGGTGACGATGGGCCCGGCCATCGACGCGCTTCAGCTCAAGCAGGACCTCGACTACATCGCCGTCGGCAAGAAGGAGGGGGCCAAGCTCCTGTGCGGCGGCAACCAGCTGACGGCCGGGGACCTCAAGCACGGCTTCTTCGTGGAGCCGACGGTCTTCGAGAACGTGAAGGCCAAGAGCCGCCTGTGGCAGGAAGAAATTTTCGGACCCGTCCTCTCCGTCGCCAAGGCCAAGACCTTCGAGCAGGCGCTGGAACTCGCCAACGACTCCGCCTTCGGCCTGACGTCGGCGTTCTACGGCCAAGACATGACCTTGGCGATGAAGTTCGTGGAGGGCATGGAAGTCGGCATGGTCCACCTCAACAGCCCGACGATCGGCGGCGAGGCGCAGGTGCCGTTCGGCGGCGTGAAAGGCTCCGGCGTCGGCGAGCGCGAGATGGCCAAGGACGGCATGCACTTCTTCACCGAGCAGAAGACCGTGTTCGTCGACTACACCGGCCAGCGCCGCCAGTCGAACCTGTACTAGCGTGAGCCCGTTCGCCGCGATCGTGGGAGGGGGATTGGCCGGCTTCTTCGGCGCCGCCCTCGCGCACGTGGCGAGCACTTTGGCCGACCGCGCCGGGGCCGAAGGCTTTTTGCGCGGCCCCTACGGCCCGCAGTTCTTCCTGATCGCGCTGTACACGGCGGTGTTCTACGCCGCCATCGGCGCCGCCTCCGGGCGGCGGGCCGCGACCGCGCTGGCGGGCCTCCTGGGACCGCTGCTGGGCATCGGGGCGGTCATGGCCGTGCTCACGCGTTATTCCGGCTGGGGCATGCCCCGCGGCCTGCCGGGGACGGCGCAGTGGCAGCTGGCGGTCGGCGTGGTCTACACCGTCGCGATCTGGAGCACGATCGCGGCGCTGGGCGCGCTGAGCGCGGGCACGGCCCGCTGGCGCGGCGCCCTGGCCGCGGTGCTGGGCTCGCTCGGGGCGTACGGCCTGCTGTCGCTGTTTCTGTGGGCGGTGCCGTCCTACGCGAAGATCCGCTGGAGCCCGATTTCCTTTTTGCCGTCGCCGGTCAACTTGATGGACGGCCTGCTGTCCGGGGCCGGACTTTGCCTCGCTCTCTCGCTCGACGCCAAACTTTCCGGAGGAAGAACCCATGGCTCCTAAGACCACCGCCGCGCCCAAGACGAACAAGCAGACCGCGGCCGACGTCGCCGCCGTCCGCGCCGCGCACCTGATGCAGCTGCCGGGACCGATGTTCGCCAAGCCCGTGCAGATCGTCGAGGGCAAGATGCAGTTTCTCTACGACGAGAACGGCAAGGAGTACCTGGACGGTTTCGCCGGCGTGGCGACCGTGTCGCTCGGCCATTCGCATCCCCATTTCGTGGCCAAGCTCAAGGCGCAGATCGACAAGCTCCAGCACAATCCGCCGCTGTACCTGCACCCGTCCGTCGGCGCTTTCGCCAAGCGCCTCGCCGACAAGGCCAAGACGGTGAACCCCGACATGGACGTCTGCTTCTTCACGAACTCCGGCTCGGAGGCCAACGAGATGGCCGGCTTCGTCGCCAAGGCCTACACCGGCCGGCACGAGTTCGTCGCGGTGCAGCGCTCCTACCACGGCCGCACCTTGTTCACCACGGCGCTGACCGGCCAGCACAACTGGCGCAACCAGGCGCCGTACCCGACGGGCGTGACGTTCACCCCGACCGACTACGCGTACCGCTACGAAGGCACGGCGGAGCAAAGCACGAAGGCGGCGATCCGCGGCCTCGAGCAGACGCTCAAGACGTCCACGCAGGGCAAGTTCGCCGGCTTCTACGCCGAGACGATCATGGGCGTGGGCGGGCTGATCACGCCGGGCAAGGAATACTTCAAGGAGGCCGTGGAGCTCGTGCACAAGCACGGCGGCCTGTTCATCTGCGACGAAGTGCAGGCCGGCGTCGGCCGCACGGGCGAGCATTACTTCGGCATCAAGCACTGGGGCGCCAAGCCCGACATCATCGTCATGGCCAAGGGCCTCGGCAACGGCTACCCGATCGGCGCGATCATCACGACGCGCGCGATCGCGGACGCGATGAAGGGACTCCTGCACTACAACACGTTCGGCGGCGGCCCCATGGCGATGGCCGCGGCGGACGCGGTGATGGACATCGTCGAGAAGGACGATTTGGCCGGCAACGGCAAGAAGGTCGGCGATCGGCTTATGAGCGGCCTCAAGAAGCTCCAGCTCAAGGATGAGCGAGTGGGCGACGTCCGCGGCATGGGCCTGATGGTCGGCGTCGAGCTCGTCAAGGACAAGAAGTCCAAGGAGTTCGCGCCCGACCTCACCATCCGCGTCGTCGAGTCGATGAAGGAGCAGGGCGTGCTCGTCGGCAAGGGCGGCCTCGAGGGCAACACGCTGCGCATTCAGCCGCCCATGTGCTGGACCGTGCAGGACGCGGACCGGACGGTGGCGGCGCTCGAGCAGGCGCTCAAGGATGCCTGAGCTCAACCCGAGGCGCGTCGCCTCGACCCGGGGCCGCTTCGCCCAGGTCACGGCGGCGGTCCTGGCGGGACTGGCGGCGATGTTCTGCCTGCAGAACTTCGTCGAGTTCCGACGCGAGGCGGCCTTGCCGCCCCCGCCGCCGCCCGTCGCCCAGACGGCGCCGGCCGAGCCGGAGCACGTCCTGGCCGCGCCCGAGCCCGCCGCGCCGGCGCCGAAACTCGCCCCGTCGAGCATGATGCTCAAGCCCGAGCCCGGCATCGCGCCCGGAGGGACCGTACTGGGCGTGTCGGGGGAGGAAGCCCCGCCCAAGTTCAAGGACTACGTGCCGCCCGAGATCAAGGCCGCGGCGAAAAAGAAAAAGGGCCCGCCGCACCTGACCGAACGTGAGATGGAATCCAAGTTCGCCTCGCGCGCGGTGCGCCAGGACGGGCGCTTTTCCGAGATCAAGCACCGGGCTCCCAAGGAGGCCGAGGTCGAGGAAACCGCGGCCGTCGCCGAAGCCCAGGAGGCGAAACCCGCCGGCTCAACGGCGGTCGGGCTGATCGAAAAAGCGGCCACCGCTCCGGAAAATCTCCAGCCGGCGCCGATCGCCCAGATCACCGTGCCGGAACGGGAGTTTTGGACGCGCCAGCGCAAGTTCCATATCGCCGTCGCCGTGGGGGTCATGATCCTCGGCGTGCTCTACCTCGTGTACGCCACGGGCATCAAGAGCGTGCCCGAGCGGGCGGAGGGGGAGCTGTGAGCGCGGACGTCCAGACGGCTCAGCGGGCGCGGCTGGGCGCGCTGTGCGCGGGCTTCGGCGCCGCGCTGGCGCTGCCGGTCGCCTTCGCGTTCCTCTCGGCCCACGGTCCCGCGCCGCTGACCGTTTCCGCCGCGGCCTGGAGCCGTTTTTACTTCGCCCACTTCGTCCTGCTCGTCGTCTGCGGCTTCGGCTACCTGTTCGCGGCCTCCGCCCGCACCCGGGTGTTTCACGGCGGCCCGATGATCGACTTCTCGATCGGCCTCGCCGGCGTGATGATCGCCTTCGGCTTCGGCCGCGGCTGGGTACCGGGCTTGTTCCTCATCGCTTTCGGCCTGCGGCTCGGCACCGGCCGCCCCCTGATTTCATGACCACCTCCAAAACCGACCGTCTGATCGCGCTCGTCGACAAATACGGCGCGCACAACTACCACCCTCTGCCCGTCGCCATCGCGCGCGCCAAGGGACCGTTCGTCTGGGACGTCGAGGGCCGCAAGTATTTCGATTTCCTGTCCGCCTACTCGGCGATCAACCAGGGGCACAATCATCCGAAGATCGTCGCCGCGGCGAAGGCGCAGCTCGGCAAGGTCGCCCTGACCTCGCGCGCCTTCCACAACGAGCTGCTGGGACCCTTTCTCGAGCGTCTGTGCGGCCTGACGAAGAAGGAGCGCGCGCTCCCGATGAATTCGGGCGCCGAGGCCGTGGAGACCGCGATCAAGGCCATGCGCCTGTGGGGCTACCGCCGCAAAGGCGTGCCCGAGGGGCAGGCCGAGATCATCGTCTGCTCCGAGAATTTCCACGGCCGCACGACGACCATCGTCGGCTTCTCCTCCGATCCGGATTCGTACAAAGGCTTCGGTCCCGCGACGCCGGGATTCCGCACGATCCCGTACGGCAACACCGCCGCGCTCGAGCGCGCGATCACGCCGAACACGGTCGGATTTCTTTTTGAGGCCGTGCAGGGGGAAGCCGGCGTCATCATCCCCGACGAAGGCTGGCTGACCGCGGTGCGCGCGATCTGCTCCGAGAACAAGGTGCTGATGTGCGCCGACGAGATCCAAACGGGCCTCGGCCGGACCGGAAAGCTCTTCGCCTGCGATCATGAGTCGGTGAAGCCGGATCTCTACATCCTCGGCAAGGCCCTCTCGGGGGGGCTTTACCCGATCTCCGCCGTCTGCGCCGACGACGAGATCCTGGGATTGTTCACGCCCGGCACGCACGGGTCCACCTTCGGCGGCAGCCCGCTCGCCTGCGCCATCGGCCTGGCGGCGCTGAAGGTCATCACGGACGAGAAGCTGCCGGCCAAGGCGGCCAAGACCGGCGCCTACCTCAAAGGGCTTCTCGAGACCCTCGAGCACCCCAACCTCAAGGATGTCCGCGGCCGGGGCCTCATGCTCGCTTTGGAGTTCACGACACGCGTGCGGCCTCTGGTCGAAGACCTCCTTAAGCGCGGCTTGCTCGCCAAGGACACGCACGAGAACACCATCCGGTTCGCGCCTCCGCTGACGCTGACCGAGGCGCAGGCTAAGCAGGCGTTCGGGCTCATCAAGAGCGCCGTCGCGGCCTTTCCCTCGTAGTATAATGACGAACGTGAACGACGACGCCCTGCTCGAAGTCGGCCCGCTCAACAAGGCCTTCGGCGCCTCCACCGTCCTGCGCGACGTGTCCTTGACCGTCAAGAAGGGCGAATTCATGACCTTGCTCGGCCCGTCCGGCTGCGGCAAGACCACGACGTTGCGCATCATCGCGGGCTTCGAGAGGCCCGACGGCGGCCGCGTGCGCCTGTCCGGGGTGGACGTCACCGACACGCCGGCTTATGAGCGCGACGTGCACACCGTCTTCCAGCATTACGCCCTGTTCCCGCACCTGTCCGTCGCCGACAACATCGCCTTCGGCATGCGCATGGACAAGGTTCCCGAGGACGAGATCAAGAAGCGCGTGCCCGAAGCCTTGGCGATGGTCAAGCTCGCGGGCTTCGAGTCGCGGCGCATCCAGTCGCTCTCCGGCGGCCAGATGCAGCGCATCGCACTTGCACGAGCAATCGCAGGACGGCCCGCGGTGCTCCTCCTTGATGAACCCCTCGGCGCGCTCGACCTCAAGCTGCGCAAGGAGATGCAGCTCGAGCTCAAGAATCTCCAGCGCCGCCTCGGCCTCGCCTTCATCTACGTGACGCACGACCAGGAGGAGGCGATGACGATGTCCGACCGCATCGCCGTCTTCAACGCGGGCCGCATCGAGCAAGTCGGCACCCCCGGGGAAATCTACGAGATGCCCAAGACGTCCTTCGTCGCCGACTTCATCGGCGGCGCCAACATCTTCTCCGCCAAGGTCCTGCCGGGCGCGCCGGGCCGGGCCCACCTGCTCCTCGAAGACGAGCACGAGCTCGACGTGCCGCTCGACCCGTACGAGACGTTGCCTCCCGTCGGCGCCCGCGTGAAGATCGCCATCCGCCCCGAGCGCGTGAAGGTGTTTTACAAGGACGAGCTGCCCTTCGGCCTCATCCGCTTCGACGCGACGCTCAAGGACACCGTGTTCCTGGGCGACGCCTGTCAGATCTATCTGCAGATGTTCAAGAAGGCGCCGGAGCGCCTCACCATCGCCTGGGCGGGCGGCGACCGCTACGCCGTCCACGACGACATGGACGTCCCCGTCATCGCCGCGGTGGACCCCGAGGACGTCTACATCCTCGAACAGGACAATGGCTGAGCCGATTTCGCGGCGCTCGTTCTTAAAAGCCGCCATTCTCGCGCCGCTCATGCCTTCATTGCTCGCGGCGTGCCGGCGCGCGGACAACCGCAAGATCGTCAACTTCTTCAACTGGTCGAACTACATCGGCAAGGACACCTTGCCGGAGTTCACCAAGCGCACCGGCGTCGACGTCCGCTACGACCTCTTCGCCGACGAGGACGAGATGTTCACGAAGTTGCGCGCCGGCGCGCGCGGCTACGACCTGATCGTCGTCGGCGATTACCTGATCCCGCGCTTCCGGTCGCTGAACCTCATCGAGCCCGTGCCGGAGGGGACGCTCAAGAATCTCGGCAACCTCGCGCCCCGCTTCCGGCGCCCGTCCTACGACCCTGAGGAAACCACCGTTCCGTACCTGTGGGGCACGACGGGCATCGCCTACAACCGGAAGAAGCTCAAGAAGCCCCCGACGTCGTGGACCGATCTCTGGGACGAGAAGTACAAGGACCGCATCTCCATGCTCGACAACGTGCGCGACTGCATCTCCGTCGCCATGCAGCTGCTGAAGATTCCGCAGACCACGCGGGACCCCGAGGATTTCCGGAAGATCCGCGAGCTCCTGGTGAAGCAGAAGCCCCTGGTCAAGCAGTACTCGAGCGCCTCCTACCTCAACAGCCTCGTGGCGGGCGAAATCGATCTGGCCATGACCTGGTCCGGCGATCTGTTTCAGACGGCGCGGGAGAACCCCGATCTCGACTACGTGATCCCCAAGGAGGGGACGTACATGTGGGTGGACTGCCTCGCCATCATGCGGGGCGCGCGCCACCGCGCCGACACGCTGCGCCTCATCGACTATCTGCTCGAGCCCGAGGTCGCCGCCGGGATCGCCAATTCGGTGCGGTACGCCACCCCGAATCAGGCCGCCACCGCGCAAGTCGACAAGGTCCTGCGCAACGACCCCCGCGTCTACCCGACGCCGCCGGTCATGAAGCAGCTGTCCCTGCACCACGTCCTCGACAGCGAGCAAAGCGAGCTCTGGTCGCAGACCTGGGCCGACGTGAAAGTGGCATGATCGACCGCGCCCTCTCCTGGCTTCTCGGCGGCCGCAAGCCCGCGGCGAGCCATCTGCTCCTGGCCCCGGCGACCCTGTGGCTGATCTTCCTGCTCGTGATCCCCGCCGCCGGCCTCATCCTGCTGTCCTTCGCGCATAACGGCCAATACGGCGCCATCGTCTGGGAATTCAGCCTGCAGAACTACCAGCGCGCCTTCGATCACAAGTACCTGCCCGTCCTGTTCCGCACGCTCGCCTTCGCCGGCGCCACGACCGTCCTGTGCCTGGTCCTCGGCTACCCCGTGGCCTACTTCCTGACCTTCCGGGCCGGGCGCTGGAAGAACGCCTTGCTCGTCGGCCTGATGGTGCCGTTCTGGTCGTCGTGCCTGGTCGCGTATTACTCCTGGATGATCGTGCTGGGGAAGGAAGGCCTACTCAACACCGCGCTCATCCGCTTCGGCTTCCTGTCCGGTCCCATCGGCTTCCTGTACACGCCTTTCGCCATCCTGCTCGGGCTGGTCTACTTCTACCTTCCCTTCACGATCCTGCCCTTGTACGCCTCGCTTGACAAGGTGCCCCGTTCCGTCATCGAGGCCGCCTACGACCTCGGCGCCGGCCGCTGGGAGGCCTTCTGGAAGGTCACGTTGCCCCTGTCGATGCCCGGCGTGGTCGCCGGCTGCGTGCTGACCTTCATCCCGTGCCTGGGCGACTTCCTGACCGTCGAGATCCTCGGCGGCCCGCGCTACTACCTGCTCGGCAACCTCATCTCGAACCAGTTCATGATGGCCCAGGACTGGCCCTTCGGCGCCGCCCTGACGTCGATCCTACTGGCGGGCCTCGTCGGCGGTTTGTGGCTGTACCAGCGTTGGGAGGAGGCGTGAACAAGCCCAAGCGCGGCATGCTCGCCTACGTCCTGGCCCTCTTCGGCTTCCTGTATTTGCCGCTGGGCGTGATGTTCGTCTTCTCGTTCAACGACGCCCGCCGCAACGTCGTCTGGCGCGGCTTCACGTTCAAGTGGTACTCCGCCCTGTTTCACGACGCCGAGCTCATGAGCGCCATGTGGACCTCGCTCGAGCTCGCCGCCGCGGCCGCCGCCATCGCCGCGATCCTGGGCATGCTGGCGTCCTACGCGATGGTCAAGCACAAGCCCTTCCGCGGGCGGGGGGCTTACGACGCCCTGCTCAACGTGCCGCTCATGATGCCCGAGGTGGCGCTCGGCGTGGGCATCCTCACCTTCCTCGTCCGCGCCGGATACGAGCTCGATTTCATGGCGCTGGCCAGCTCCCACGCCCTCATCTGCCTGCCCTACACCGTGGCGGCGGTCCGTGCCCGGCTCATCTCCCTGCAGGAATCGTCGCTCGAGGACGCGGCCATGGACCTGGGCGCCACCGAGTGGCAGGCCTTCATGAAGGTCACCTTGCCGCTCGCCATGCCCGCCATCATCTCCGGAGCCCTGCTGTCCTTCACGGTCAGCTTTCAGGACTTCGTGACGTCCTTCTTCGTCGCGGGCATCGGAATCGTGACGATGCCCATCAAGATCTACTCGATGATGAAGTTCGGCGTGACGCCCGAGATCAATGCCCTGTCGGTCTGCCTGCTGCTGGCGACCTTCCTGCTGATCGGCATCAACGCGGCGATCGCCGTGCGCCCCGACGAAGCGTCACGTCATTAGGCGACGAACGCCTCGGCTTCCACGGTGATCGCGTCGAGCGAGATCTTCAGCTCCGCGGCCTTGGCCTTGAGATCGTCGAGCGGACCGACCAGGATCGGCTTGCCGTAAACCACGACCGCGCGTCCGAAGGGCAACGGAATCTGGAACTGGTCCCAGGTTTTTTTCAGGATCAGGCGGTTCGACTGGGCGTTGGTGATCGGAAGGATGGGGATCTTCAGCTTCTGCGCGAGGTACATGACGCCTTCCTTGATCTCTTCCTTCGGGCCTTTCGGGCCGTCGGGCGTGATCCCGAGATCGAGCCCGGACTTCAACGCCGTGATCATGCCGCGCACCGCATCCGAGGCGCCGCGCGTCGTCGAGCCGCGCACCGCGGTCACGCCGCAGCAGAGGCGGATGGTCTCGGCGATCATCTCGCCGTCGACGGACTTGCTGACGAGGACGGACATCTTATCGCCTCGGTGAGAAACGGTGAAGAAGACCTGGCGCTGATGCCAGAACGCGTAGATGAAGCGCTGGTCGGAGGCGCGCAGAGCGTCGCGGACCTCGCCGTGAACGATGTGAAGGCTCGTCGTCAACTTGATGAACGAGGAGAACGCGTAACCGAGGTAGGGGACGAGGAAGCGCAGAAGCGGCATTGGTCAGTGTACCACGGGCGGCGCGCTTCCCGACCGGACACAAACCCCGTAGACTCTGCCGGCCGGGAGGGCTTGTCATTAATGGGCTTCGGACCTATACTGGCGACATGGTCGCGGCCCTGCTCCTGGCCCTCGCGTTGCCCGCCTCGGCGGAGACGATTTCGAAAGCGGGAGACGTGCTCCGGGATCGAGAATCCCTCGACGGCCGGACGATCTGCGCGACCGGCAAGGTCGTGGACCTCGAGGAGAAATTCGGCCGGGCCACCGGCAAGCACCTGTTCCGCGCCAAGATCGACGACGGGACGGGGATACTCCAAGTGTTCGCTTTCGGCTATTTCCCGAAGATCGCCTCCGGAGAACCCATCGAAGCGTGCGGCCGCTTCAACAAGGCGAAGCTCCATAAAAACGGCCAGATCTACAAGGACGAGATCGAAGCCGTCGCGGTCTTAAAAGGCGCGGGCATCGGCGCCGGGCTCCTCGACATCGTCGGCGACCGGGTCGTGCCGCGGACGCGCACCGTCGTCTCCGCGCAGGCCGCGCGGCCGCCCGCGCCTCAGTAAGCTACTTCGCGGCGGCGGGAGCCGGAGCGGGCTTGGCGACGGGAGCCTTGCCGTCGGCGCCGGCGCAGCAGGAGTCGGTCTTCATGAGCGGGCACATGTCGCCGGTGCCGCAATTGAGGCGGTGAAGGCCGAAGCCGGCGGCGGCGAGCAGGGCGATCGCGCCGAGGCGGCCGAGAATGTTCCCGTCGGAATTGAGCTTGGCGTTCATGGTCCTATTTTATCACTTTACCGACGGAGCGGACGTCCTTGCGGATCTGGGCGCGCAGCGCCGCCAACGAGGGGAACCGGCGTTCGGCGCGGATCTTCGACAGAAGCGTCAACGACAAGGTCCGCCCGTAGAGATTTCCGTTGAAGCCGGGAATGTGAACTTCGACGACGAGCTTCAGGCCGCCGATCGTGGGCCGCACGCCGATGTTGCAGGCGCCCAGGCGCTCGCCCACCGTCGTGCCTTTCACGAGGACCTTCCAGACGCCGCGCGGCGGGCGGGCCGAAGCCGGAAGCTTGATGTTCGCGGTGGGAAAGCCGAGCCGGCGTCCGACGCGCTGACCGCGGACGACGCGGCCGCGCAACACGGTCACTTGAGGGCCCGCTCGAGGGCCGGCAAGGACTCGAGAAGGCGGCGAGCGAGCTCGGCGGGAGGGAGGGCGCGCGTCGCGTCCAGGGTCAACGCGTCGGCGAGCCGGAAGGGACCGATGGATTCGCGGCGCAGCGTGGAGACGGTCCCGCCGCAGCCCAGCTTCTCGCCGAGGACCTCGACCAGCGTGCGGACATACGTCCCGCTCTCGCACTCGACGCGGTGGGACAGCTCGGGCGCGGCCCAGGACAGGGCCTCCCAGGAACGAACGATCGACGTGCGGGGCTTGACCGGGACGTCGAGGCCCTTACGGGCGTACTCGTAGAGGGGCCGGCCCTGGTGCTTGACGGCGGAGTAGGCGGGCGCGGGGGCGGAGACCTCGCCCACGAGCGAGGCGCAGGCGGCCTTCAGCGCCGCCAGGTCGAGCGGGGGAACGGGCTTCTCCTCGACGATCTTGCCCGTGACGTCGCCGGTGTCGGTTTTGACGCCGAGGCGGATCGCGCCCGAATAAACCTTATCCATGCCCTGGAGGCGGGCCTGCAGCTTGGTGCACGGGCCGACGAGGACCGCCAGCAGGCCCGTGGCGAGGGGATCGAGCGTGCCGGTGTGGCCGACCTTCGTGTTGCGAGGGAAAAGCTTGCGCAGGACGGCGACGCAGTCGTGGGAGGTCCAGCCCGCGGGTTTATCGATCAGGAGCATCCCGGCGACCGAGCCATAAGGCGAGGGAGTGTCCCTTCCACTCGACGTTGGAAAGGGACCGACGGGTTCCGTCACTGGCCCTTTTCCTTCTCGAGCTTGTTGAGGAGCTCGTCGATGCGCGAAGCCTTCTTGGGCGTGTTGTCGTAGGTGAAGATCAGGTTCGGGATCGTCTTCACCGAGACCTTCTTCTTGATGAGCTCGCGGAGGTACGGGGCCGCGCGCTCAAGGGCCGCGGCGGCGCGTTCCCGCTCGGCGTCGGTGCCGAGGATGGAGTAGTAGACCTTGAGGGTCTTGCGGTCGTGGGACAGGTCGACGTCGGTGACCGTAATGAAGCCGACGAGCCCGGGGTCCTTGACCTCGCGCAGGTGCGTGGAGACGAGCTCTTTGTACAGCTCGCGCAGGCGGTCGTTGCGTTCGAACATGACCGCTTACCGCGGCGACTGCGAGAGGCGGCGCGTGCGCGATTCCTTGACGAAGAACTCGAGCAGGTCGCCGACGGCCACGGCGTCGTAGCCCTCGATGCCGATGCCGCACTCCTGGCCCTTCTCCACTTCCTTGACGTCGTCCTTGAAGTGGCGCAGGGTGGAGACTTTGCCGGTGAAGAGGATCTTGCCGTCGCGGACCACGCGGATATGACCGCCGCGCGTGACCTTGCCGTCGCGGATCGCGGAGCCGGCGATGACGCCGGTCTTGACCTTGAACAGCGCCTTGACCTCGCCCTTGCCGACGACGACGTCGACGATCTCGGGCGCGAGCAGGCCTTCGAGGGCCGCCTTCACGTCCTCGATGAGGTCGTAGATGACGGAGTACTTGCGGACTTCGACGCCTTCGCGCTCGGCGAGCTCGGCCGCGCGCGGCTCCACTTCGCTCTGGAAGAGCAAGGTGACCGCGTCTGACGCGGACGCGAGCAGGATGTCGGACTCGTTGGCGTTGCCGATGGCGCCGTGGATGATGCGCACGCGGCACTCGGTCGTGGACAGGCCCTCGAGGGAGTCACGCAGGGCCTGGAGGGAACCCTGCATGTCGACCTTGAGGAGGATGTTGAGATCCTTGGCTTTCGACACGCCCGAGCTCATGGCGGAGCGCAAGCCCACGAGGGTCATGTGCTTCTGGTGGGCCATGGACTGTTCGCGGTGGATGAGGCGGCGCTTCTCGGCGATGTCGCGCGCGGCCTTCTCGTTCTCGACGACGGTGAAGGCGTCGCCGGCGAGCGGCGTGCCCATGATGCCGAGGATTTCGACGGGAGTGGCGGGACCGGCGGACTCGATGCGCTTGCCGGTGTCGTCGAGCAAGGCCTTGATCTTGCCGTGCGCGAGGCCCGCGACGAACGCGTCGCCGAGCCGCAGCGTGCCGGCCTGGACGAGCACGGTCGACACGGCGCCGCGCTTGGGATCCATTTTCGCTTCGAGGACCGTGCCGAACGCCGGGCGATCCGGATTGGCCTTGAGCTCGAGGATCTCGGCCTGGAGGGCCAGGGACTCGAGGAGCTTGTCGAGGTTGAGCTTCTTCTTGGCGGAGACGTCCACGAAGATGTTCTTGCCGCCCCACTCTTCGGGCTGCAGGCCGTGCTGCGCCAGGTCCTGGCGGATCTTCTGCGGATTCGCGCCGGGGAGGTCGATCTTGTTGACGGCGACGACGATCGGCACGGCCGCGGCCTTCGCGTGGTCGATGGCCTCGATGGTCTGCGGCATGATGCCGTCGGTGGCGGACACGACGAGAATGACGATGTCGGTGACCTTCGCGCCGCGCGCGCGCATGGCGGTGAAGGCCTCGTGACCGGGGGTGTCGAGGAACACGATCTCGCCCTTCTCGATCTTCACCTTGTAGGCGCCGATGTGCTGCGTGATGCCGCCGTGCTCGCCTTCGGCGACGCGCGCCGAGCGGATGGCGTCGAGCAGCGAGGTTTTACCGTGGTCGACGTGGCCCATGATCGTGATCACGGGAGAGCGGGGCTTGAGCTTGGCGGGGTCTTCCTTCTCGGCCTTGACGACGGCGAGCTCCTCTTCTTTGTACATCGCGACGACTTCGAGCTCGAAGCCGAAGTCGGAGGCGACGACCTGCGCGGCCTCGGCGTCGAGGCGCTGGTTGATGGTGGCGAAGATGCCCAGGCCCATCAGCTTCTTGATGACGTCGTTCGTCTTGAGCTCCATCTTCTCGGAGAGCTCGCGGACGGTGATCATCGAGGAGACTTTGATTTTCTTAAGAGCGGGCTTCTGACCGGGCTCGAGCGGCTTCGACGCGGGCGCCGAGGAACGATTCTGGGACGGGCGGTTGCCGCCGCCCTGACCGGGGCGGTGCTGGCCGGGGCGGTTCTGGCCCGGCATCGGCGGGCGCGGCGCGCCGGGGCGCGGCGCGACCTGGGGGCGCGTGGTGATGGCGCCGGGGCGGAGAATGACGGGCTTCTGCGG
>JAOXYD010222036.1:0-18886 GCA_028565735.1 Pinacopodium congolense
AGGGTTTGTGTTTTTAGTTTTAATTTTTAACATAGAAATTGAAAAAGACAATCTACTAATACAGCACAAAAATCAAGGATAAAATACAAAAAGCAATACAAATATATCAAAACTACAACCCACAGTAATACCAAACGACCTCTAAGAGAACAACAGCACCATTTGGTGTCGCTATTTTGCTTTAACGTCCAATAGACTCCAATTCCTCCTTTTTAACTCTCCTCATTTCATACCTTCTAATAACATTTTGATTTGGGAAGCTAGAGAGTTATGAACTAAGGATTTGGCATGTTCGTAATTATATTATATTATATTATATTTTTTACATGAAGATGCCCCATATTTTAAACAAAATACGTGGTATTACATATCTTAAGAATTATTTGTTTGAAAAAGGTTTTATGTTAGCTTTAACTGGAATGAAATAGTTTATAAATATTCTTGACAAAAATTAAATTTTATGAAATGATCGATAACCTATGCATAATTTATTATTTTTCAAAATTATTCCTAAAATTTAAGATGTTTTAGATTAAATTGCGTGATGCAAAAAGTTTTGAACCACAGGAAATATAGTGACATGTAATTTGGAAATATTGTTATTTAAAAAAAATTATTAGCTACTTATAGACATATAACTGTTTGCGGGTCCTTGATAAATTCTCATAAAGTGAATATAAGTTCTTAAAATATAAATATGTGGATAAATGGTTAAATCATTAACGGTGCGGTGTGTATATCTCTTACAGCAAAGTTTAGGCCTTCTGATGGTGAATCGATCTAAACGTCGTTATATTTTATCAAACAAAAACAAAAAGAGGTAAAAACAAAAATATAAAGTTAGTTTAATGCTATAAACTAACTTTTGGGTTCTGAGTGTATTGGAACGAAATAAATGCTAGCAACAAACATGTTGACGTAAAGATCACCATCCAATAAGAAGATAAAACGTTAACATCACAGCTATTTATAACGTTGGCAGAACGAGACGTTCGACTTTTTCATATGTTATGGACCAGATTTGTCAGCTGGATTTGTGAGGAAGTGGGTAAAGGGAAGTGGCTGCTGAACTTGAGGTGGACATATTGATGCGTTGAAGTAGTGCTTCTCTCTGCAATTTGTGGCCATACGAAAGATATGGTTTCACCTTAAAATTAGGCTTTTATCACTTCAATTTCCTTCACTTCTTACAATGGATGTTGATCTTACATAAAAGCCAAGAATATACATTACACTTCCTTTTCTTAAAGCTAAGTGTCTCAATGCCCTTTTATAATGTCTGCATGTTCAATGTCCAAGACTCTGCAAAACATCCATAACATGTTCCGCCAACTGTTGTAGTAAATATATCTATGAGTGAACAGCTAACATACCGTGTCATTTTGTTACAAAAATTCAAATTTTATGTTTGCACATAAATATTACGTATATTTGTTGGATAATTCATCAAAGAAATTAGTATAAGTTAAACCTCCCCTGGTGAAGAACATTTTGCAACATAAAAAAAAAAGAAAAGGAAAAAAAAAAAGGGGCTATGCGTGTTGTCATTTTTGTGTGAACCAAAGTGAGATCTCATTTGAGATGGGACAAGATGGGTCAAGGGATGTCTCTTTCGTTTCCCTCAACCAAGCTAGGTTAGCTCACCAAGTGAAAACATCTTTTCCCTCGAACGTTAGGGTGGAGTCTTGGCCACGAATCATACTATTTGTGGTTTTGTATTGTTTACCTCTTTGTAATTGTATAAGAGCCTCCTGTCTCAGCGGATGTTAATTTATTTATTTTAGGGAATGTTTGGTTCTATTTTTATCTTTTTGATATTGTTCTTAATTTTATTTTTTTAAATCATATTTATTTGTTTATAATAATGAAATTATATTTTTATTACTAATAATAACAAATAAGCCAAACATAACTAAAATTAAATGAATTTTATAATTATATGATTAATTAGTTTTATCTTAACCTATTATAAAATGTTTACTGACAAATATTAATTGAATTTATTATTTAAAAAATAATGAATTAATTTATGCTAAAAAAGATTAACATTTATTAACATATACTATTACTTAATTTTCATATTTTATTATATATTTTCTGTTTTTTAAAATATAATGTATAGGATCTATTCCACCACACTAATAATTTAGGTAATAATGGTTAGTTTCATTTATATAACGAAAATTATTTACACTTAATGTTTCTCTTGTTTATAATTGGTACAATAAGGTAATATTTATTTATTAAAGAATTAAAAATTATATTTTTTTAAAATACATGTTTTTTATGAGAAAATATTTACTTTTCAATAATTTATTTCAAGTTTTAATTTGAAATATTTAAATACTTATTTATTTTAGAATTTTTTCTAAGAATATATGTTTTAGAATAAATTTTGATTTTAATGTATTCTTATTTTTAGAAATCATTTTCAAATTTGAAATTAATTTAAGCATTAAATTTTAAAAATATTTTGTTATTGATTATTTAAATTATAATGATTATAAATTTTTATTATTAGTTAATAATTAGTAACTAAATCTTATATAATCAAAAGTAAAATCATGTCGTAAAAAGAGAAAAAAGAACTAAATGACTTTTTATATTTTTAATAGATTATGAAATCAAGAAGAAACTAAAAACAAAAGGTAAAAATAAAAAATTAACTAAGTATATATTTTTTATTTTACTTTTTCGAAAGTCACATAAAAAATTACATTGATTCATACAAACCCCTAAGTCCTATTTGGTATTACTTCTTCTTCTTTTTTTAAGAGAAACTAATCACATAAACCTATTTACTTTATTTCTATTTATAAACATAAATTTTAAATTTAAAAAATAGAAAAAACCATGAATAAGAAAATCGAGTTTCTCTTTTGAAAACAAATAAATTTTATAAACAGATTTTTCTATATTGAAAAATGGATATTATCTACTAACTACTATATATTTTTAAATTATATAAGATTTTTTTCTTATAATCACTAATTTAGTTTTTTATGATAAATATCAACTAAATAGGTTTTTATTTTTAGTTTTTTCCTTATAAATATCAACTAAATAGATTTTTATTAAAAATAAAAATAAAAATAAAAAATAGAAAAACTATAATAAAAAAAGTGATACCAAACAATTTTTTAGTATTTCTTGGCTATTTGTAGGAAAAGATGTGTAAAGTATGCTATCCAAATATTTGCAAAGGGAATCAATACAAGAAAATCATCTAATTTAGGACCCATGTGGTTTATCTTTTAGTTTTCATTTTCTATTTCTGTTTTTCTGTGTTTTTATCTATTTTTTTAATTTCTGTACCTTTTTTTGTTTCCATAATGTATTTATATATTGTTGTTTTAGATTTTTATAATATTTTTCTTGCTTCGATTTTTAGAAAAATAGAAACAAAAAACATATTCAGCACTAGAAGTTATCTTAAAGTAGTGAATATAACATTAAAAAAAATTAGTTGCAAAGTTCTTAACTTATTTGTGTAACGGTTCACCCCAGCTGGTACTAGACATCACTTTTAGTGTTTTGGCTTTTAGAAACCCTATTTTCAGCACTAGCCATCTAATGAATTTTAATGAGGTTCAAAGCTTGTAGCGTAACTATACGAATGTCTACAATGTTTTGGGGGATATGGAAAGCAAATCCAACATAGAAGCATCAATTCAGTACAGGAGAACCTAGACTGGGGGAAGCACTATAAGCATCTAGATTCTGGTATTGTATAATAACTCCAGCAGGATATTTCACATATCTCGGTGCTATGTGAACATGATCTTCGTATGAATTAATGGCATTATGATAATTGAATAACAACAACACTAATTGTCGGCAAATGTATTCAAATTTGGTTATGTTTCCAAGATAGCACGAGTTAGCTTTAAGATGTTACAGACATCACTTCAGTTTTCCATGTCTTGCGTCTTAATTGTCTTGTACTGAGATTTCCAAACATTTGTGTCCTGCTAGAATCCCCATAAGATAGCCAGTTCTGTCGATGAATATATGAATATAATATTATAAGAACCATATTTTGTGCTTTATTGTGTCCCTATAAGCTGTCTGTATTGACGAGACTTTGTTCACCAAAGGACTGCAAGGTCCCGAGTTCTGGTTCGCATTCCGAGAACAACGTTTACGGAGGTTATAATTTTGTTTCTTCTTCTCATTTAACTCCTCCAGATTAAACTTTGTTTTTACGTTAATTCTTTAGGTTGGTTTTTAACTTGCATATCTTGATTCTGTATCTATTATATGTTCTCATTTTTACAATTCTATGAAATTGTTTGTTTCCAATTATTCAAGTTGAATTAAAATTATGATGTATACACTATGCATACTTCATCGTACATGTTATAGTGTCCATATCTTATTATTATCTGTAATTATACCTTTATTTCTATTTTAACATTTCTTTTCATACAACGTAGAGTGTAGCTCTACAAAGCAGACGAAGAAGAGGAGTGTGTATATATATGTATATATGTAAATAAATATCCACCTTCCATTATTGTAACCAGGCAATGAAAACACGCATGCATGAATGGAATTGAAAGCAACAGGAACGGACATGACTACGTTCATCATTTAAGTCATGTATAGGACATGACTAGTTTTATAGTACGATCTGTTATTTTCAATTACTTAAGCATGTTTTACTCGTTTTAATTAAAGTAGGATTTTATACTGTTGACATATGATTCCAAAGTCAAACCCCCTATTCCTTCTCACCTTTTACATTGCTATAAAAAAAATTTACTTTTAAATAGCATATGTATGATTAAAAATATAAAATATTTGTTTTAAATTAATTTCAATAATGAAATTAATCGATGTGGGTGTAAATTATTACCTTAAAAATAAATTTTGAAAAACAGTTGCCATCAAGAGCACAATACTGAGAAAAAGCATAGAACCTTTGAGGGTAATCCAAGTTGGGAGAAGCAAAATTAAAGGTGTCCGTAGAGGAAGCTGCATTTCTTGACCTAATCGTCGCCAGTAGGCATCATGAAACGATTGGTCGAAGAACACCAACCGTGGCATAAGGAAACTAGGGACCATATTGAAGAATATTGGCAGAAGGGAATAATTAGCAAGGCACTATTCGCATAAAGATATGACATGAACAAAGTACTGATCCTCATCAATAAATCAATGTACAGGTACTCATTCATAAGATTGATGAAACTATATATACGTATACATATACATATATGTAGTGTGTAAATGTACGTATAGTATACATCAAAAGCTGATCGAAAGTTGAGATAATGCAGGGCGACATGGTGGTCCATCGACGTCGACTATCTGATACTGAACTACAACTTGCTGTTGCTGTTGTTGTTGCTGGTGCCCTATCAATTTCACTCTAAAGCCCATGACCTAATAGCCGAACAAAAGGGGCTGGGGCCCAAAGATGCTCGTCCTCCAAGTGATCTTGTTTTAGTTGGTTTAAAAATTAAGGTGAAAATATCTTCAAAATTATTTCCAAGTATTATTTATATTCTATTTTTCCATGGCTACAACTCGTTTTAGAGATGATTCGAGTTTGGTCAGGTTATTTGAAATCAAAAATTTTGCTGGATTCAGTGTGGTTGCATTGAATAATATCCCTTTACGTTTGAAGTTCGTATTCCATTTTCCTTGGCTGTTATTCTGGCATTACATTATTCTCTCGAGGCTGTGAATTTGTTTCAAATTTTTGGTATCAAAATTAATTTTCTTTGGTTATTTTCTTTTATTGTTGTTTTGGCTCTCTATTTCCTTTTTTCAAATTTAGTAAAATATAAATATTTTATATATAGTTGAGTTTCTAGTTTATGTCTTCGGTTTTACCTTCTTTTTCATAACTTATAAAAACTATAAAATTAGTTTTATTTTTATTTTCTTTTATCATAATTTAATTTAGCAACTATCTGTGGAATATGGTTCTTTAAGAAAAAGCCATTTAATGTGGCCATTGGCATTGGTGCTTGCTTTAAGTTCTAAAGCCGCTTGGTAAGGATGAGTCCTAATTTTGAGGGTGTGTTAATCTTATCCTAGAAAAGATTCAACACAAAATCATCGACAGTCTGATCCAAAAATCTAAAGGCGAAATAGAACATTTCGGGGTAGTTCCTACACATGCAATTGATACAGTGTATTTTGAGTTGCTGTTTGTTGGAGAACATTACTGAGACATGTCTATGAGTTTCTAAATCATCATAAGGGGTTTTCTAACTCAGATCATTATTTATTTTATGCTATTCTTTGGATTAATCAAAGTTCATGTTCTTATGTGTATATTCTTAAATGTTCTTTGATTTTCTTCCTAGATTTTATGGATTTCGAAGCTGTGTTGATGTCAAGATCAAATTAAGAAGTTCAAGATTTGTCCAGAAGCTTTCTAAACATGTTTTTGTAACTTCTAAACTACTTTATTCAGCTCATATTTGTAGATCTATTAAAGTACATGTCTTCATATGCATATCTTGTATGTTTTGATTCAAATGTGTGGCTAATCGTTTCTATTGCTATGGATTGATGTTTTGATGATTTGAAAGAGTCTTAAGGCATGTTTAAATGTTTGTATTTTGCTTGTTGAATGTCTGAAAGAACCAATTTTAAGCTGGCCACTTAAGATTAGTGTTTAAGATAGTTTAATCATGAAAAATCATCTTAAATTGTTTGAAAAATCAATAAGTAACACGAATTAATCCTTGCATGACCAAACTTGGATTTTTTTTTGTGAAAGTTGGAGTTCTGGGATTAATTTTTCAAAACTCGGCTTCTTGAAATTAAAGCTCATTTACTTGATTTTAAAGCATAACCAAACTTCAGACAAGATTAAATGGAGAAAAAGCAAAATCTTAACCATAACATTGTTTTGAATTTGTGAAGGACTTTAATCAGACTTTAAATATGTTTTAAAACTCAATTAAATCATCAACCATGTAATCCATGGCTAATTTACACATCTGGTAATTTTAAAAAATAATTAAAATCATTGTTTAAGCTAAGATTATCTATTTTAAGTCATTTTCCAATTTTTAATCAAATTGTCTAGAGTTTTCCTAAATAATTGTAATCCGATCAACCTAATAATTAAACAACAATTTTCCCATAGATTCGTCCCTCGGAGTCTGAAAATTACTTTACTTTATTATTTTTACAATAGATGCACTTGCCTTAATTCCGTTAGTTTTATAAGTAAAATCATTTCAAAATCACCTAAAGTTTTAAAGTCACCTAACCAATGCAACACTTTCGTTCTTATAGTAATAAACAAAGTTGTTGATACAATCCTTTTTCACAGGATGAAGAATAACCTTTTACTGATTTCTTTTTCCTAAGTTTAAGAATAACCTCACAATCACTCGATTACAATTCAAAATAAGTTTCACTTGATAAACACAATAGGCTTATGAATGTATGCACAAAAGCACTTAATCGCCTTTTTTTTAAGAAATCACACACACAACAAAATTCTCAAAAACCTTTTAGGTAATAAAACATTAAAAAGTGAAAGCTTTATAAAACCTTTTAGCATAATATAATCACACTATTTTTCTTGTCTCTTAATCATCGTTTTATACATAAAAAATAGACTTATTTATACATGTCAAAGATGAAAGATCTTACTGTTTGTCCAACAGACAAAAAATCATAAATGATTTACCCGTTGTACAATATTATTATTCTCTGTTCATTCTAGAAATTTCTGAACATTCAGTCGACCAATCTCTTGGTTCAGATGACCGACAGGTCTTTGTGACTGTGTTTGGTCTACCGATCCATTCATTTGGTCGACCAATAGCCTCTTATCAAGTATTCAGTCAACCGAACAGATCATTCGATCGACCGATCTAACTTATTCGGTCGACTAACCTTACAACTAATAGTCGAATAAGTTTTAAACACATTTTATGCATTTTCAACCAAACACCCGTACATCGAAACAATTTTTTAACTTATCTTTAATACTTTATTCATATTTTTCTAACCAAATTAAACATATATTAAGAAATGCAATCATATTAAGCACACATAATACCTTCTTGATTATGGACCTATATGCATATTCTAATATATGTATATATGGACACTTAAAAAGCCTCTTGAGAATATCAAAGTGAAAATAGGTACATTTTACACTTAAATAAAATAAACTTATTCTAAAAGCTTCTTCTTTAACAACCTTTGAGTCTTCATATGATTCTTCAATTTCTTCTTCAAGACTCTTGATCGGTCATTCCAACCTATCTTTCAAACATACTTGAGACATATACGTTAGTAATAGAAATTGTTTTGTCATTACCAAAATAAGGTGAAACCACCCTTGGTTCAACATAATTGAATTGAGGTGTTAAACTGACCCTAAAGTCTTTTGTGAGGGTTTTTAGGATTAACGAACTTGATCTTAGACGTCTTTAAATTAATGCCTTTTGTTCTAATTTGTCTATTTGCCAAAAAATGGATGGATTGAGTTTAGAAGAGAAAAGATATTTCCATGATCATTAGTTATGTCTTGCATTAGTGACGTAGGCCCTAAATCTATCCAACATTGTGTTTCTTTTTTGCCTAACCCATTGAATCCAAAACCCTAGCTAAATTATCTTTTTTTTCTTACCATTTTATACTACTTGTTGACAAGGTACATTTGCCTTTGGTTGGTTTATGTTTAGATTGATACAAACTTATAGTGTAGCTAGACTGCAACAAGTTTTTGTGCCATTGTCAGGAAATCTAGTTTATTCATATTGGGGAAATTGGTGTTGATTACTCTGGACTTTCTTGTATTTTTTTCTTTATTATTTTATTTTCTTTTATCCTGTTGTTGTTTGATTTCTGATTATGCATGTTGTTTTCTTTTTATGATCATAGGTAGGTGCCGACATGGATATACACAACTATCTTGACTACCAGTGGTATGACAATTTCATAGTTTCGGTCGATGGGGGACAAGTTGAGTGGATGTCTTATGAGCATCACCGGAACAACACCTATGGATATTATGGGACGTAGTATCTAGATTACTCTTGGACTAATCAAGTATTAGGAGCCACCTCCATAAAGCTATTATTAATAGCAGGATGAAGAATCAAGATTGAGGGAGCTACTAATAAGGTTTGTCTCCAGATTAAAGGAATCAAGGTCAACAAATATCTTGGAGAAGGCCGTCCCGGCATCATAAGCTCATATCCAAGCTATGGAGGCCTTATCTCCAATACCGAAGAATTAAGGTTAGCATATTTATTGGAGAGGGTAATGCCATATTAGAAGCTCACCTCTAAGTTATAGAGGCCCTTGTCTCCAACTTGACCCCACATATGAAGTAATCATTTCAAGAAGAGGAGGATTCAAGATTGGAGAAGTTATCCTATAAATTTGTATCTATACCTGAGGTCAGTTTTGAAAGTATAAACGCTCGCATAAAAAGTATGACAGCAACTTGCCACTACTTGGAGACACAAATGGGACAGTTGGTTGGCTTAAATATAAAACCTGAGCAAGAAAGTGTACCCAGCTTTCTAGAAGTGGAGCCAAGTGATCCAGTTGAGGAACATTCATTTACAATTTGTGAGGAGTTAATTAGCGAGCTGATTAAGATGGAAGAAGTTGTTGATGTTGCAGACTTCACTGAAGAAAACATGTACCTTCATTCATTAATTTTCCTGGTATAACAATTGCTGACTATAGGCAAGCGATGTTTTGCCAAAATCCTTTGCTAAACTACTTGACAAAAGCAACTGGAGATATGATGAGCGTAATGGAGACAGGTTTAAAAGCTCATACATCATTGGTAAGTAATCTTGGACATGAGGAATTCGACCATGGGTTTGGACCTAGGAAGAGAATTCTAATTCTCTAACCCTAAGGTCCAGCTAAAAGACCTTAAAGAAATTTTTATTGGGAGGCAACCAAACCTTGTAGGATCGTAGATTTAAATTTTTGTGTTTTGATTTCGTTTGTGTTTTTGGTTATCTTTTTTCTTTAACTCTTCTTTTATAGTTGGATCTCTTATCTTTAAGTTAACATGGTTAGCTACAGTGCGACAATGTTACTTATTCAAGGGAGTTATGTTATTCCTTTCTCTTTCCCTTTGTTATTATTTTTTTAATTTAAGAGGGGGGGGGGGATATGAGATGATTATGATGTTGAGAATGACACACTTGGATTATTGTAGGTCTTTAGGTTGCAAACTTGGTAATTTTGATTGGAAATCACGCTAAGTTTGATTAAATGTTAGCTGGTATATCTTGATAGGGTGCATGTGATTGTTATGATTATTATTGACTAATTCTTATTTAATCATGCCTTTTCTAAATTGTGGTTGTGGATATATGGTGAAATTGATTCATTTTACATAATCCTAAGTTGATAAAAAAGTTCCTATAGATTTACATGTGAACTTGGAATATAATTTAACATATGCGCGATGAATTTCTTTATGTGAGTGAATTTGCAAGTCTATGCAATTGATTGTGAATATTGAGGATCAATGACATTTAGTTTATATTATGAGTTCGAAAAATGGATATTTGATGACAATTATGATGTTTTATATGTAGAGCACACTTTGTTTCTCAAGGAAAAATAAAAAATACAGAAAAAGAGAAAAGAAAAGAAAAAAACAGAAATAGTTGAGCAATCATTCACTTCGCTGGTGTAAGGTGGCTTGGTTAAGTAACTGGGGGTGTTCATGACAAGGTTTTTACTTTCGCGTATACAAGACCAAGTGATCTCGCAACTAAGCTATTGCTTATTAGTGTTTGAGGGTTGTTGAACCAAGGATAGTTCTACCGTATTTTTGTAATGACAAAACAACCTTTGATACTAATATGTGTGTTTCTAAGTGTGCTTGAAAGATAGGTTGGACAAAGTTCAAGATGACCAATTAAGGAGTCTTGAAGAAGAAAACGAAGAATTATCTGAAGACTCAAGTTTGAATAAAGAAGTTTAGAATACGTTTATATATGTTTAAATGTAAACTTTAATTAGTTTTATTTTGGTGGTTTCAAAAGGCTCATATTTAACCATTCATGCATATATATTTAGAAAATGCATATAGGTGCATAATTAAGAGGTTTTTTGTGTTTTAATGTAATTAAATTAAAATTAACCTCTTGATGCTTGTTTCAATTAATTAGGAAAACATAAGATATTAAGTAAATAAGGTAAATAATTGTTTGGATAGATATGTTTTGTTTTCAGAAATGGCTAAATAAAGATGTACTGAAATGTCATATTGTGTTCATTCGAATGTTTGTGGTTTTTAGGTCGGTCAACTGACTAGGATAAGTCAATCGACCAAATGATTATGGTCGGTTGACTGAATGATAGATGAAGGTCTATCGGTCGACCGAATGACTGAATCGGTTGACCGAAGAAAAAGGCAAAGGTCTATTAATCTACTGAACCATATAAACGGTCAACCGAATATAGCGAAGGTTACAGATTACATAAATGTATTGTAACGTTATACAACGGATAAAAATATTAATGAGTTTTGCTCGTTGGAAAAGCGGTAATATTACCGTTGTCCAATGGGTACATAAGAAATCTTCAATATAAATAATTTGTTCTGCGTTATGTTTAGCAATAGTGTCAAAAATTTAGAAAAAGTTTGAGCAGATATATTTTGGGCCTTACAAAGAGCTTTTTGAGGTTGATTATTTGAAAGTTTTTACTCATCATTTTATTAAGTGTTTATTTGTGTGTGTGTGTGTTTTTTTTTTTTGAGACATTTGAGCATCTTTTGTGCATTCATCCATCTAGCTTCTTGTGATTATCAAGTGAAATCAATTGAAGTGTTTTTCAATTGTATCATTATTGTGAGTGGTTGAGAGATTATTCTTGAGTCTAGAAAAAAGAAGCGAGTGAAAGGTTCTCCTTTAGCTTGTAAAAAGAGATTGTACTTATGACGTTATTATCTTGGAATTGCAATAAGAACGAAAGCTCAACAGTGGTGTTGGGGACTGGATTAGGAGCAAATGGATAGCTCCAAACTAGGATAAATCACAAGTACTCTCTTCTTTCTCTATACTTCTATTTTCGCATCTATATTATCTAATTGTTTTTTGGTAAATTTGTTTAAGTTTTCGTATTTATATTACAATTTATATTTATTATGTGAAAGAATTTTTAAACACTAATTCACCCCCTCTTAGTGCCATATCTATCCCAATAAGTGCGTTTGTGCTTATTTGGGTTCATTTTATATATGAGATAGATTGTTGTGAATTAGGTTGAAGTTTGAAAAAGGCATGATGTTAACTAAGTAGAACTGTGATTTAATGTGAATGATTGGTTGCATAGTACTTTTGAAGGATCTTGCATGGTTGAATGAGTGAACTAATGATTTGAATATAATGATCCATCTATGATAGCTATGCATAATGAACTTAGAGGATTTCTTAATATTTAGTATTATTTTTTAGGAGATGAATTTGCTATATATAATGACCATATGAGTTAAGCCATTATCAACCTTGAATTAGATGAAATTGATGGTATTTAATTGCACAAGTCATATTGAGTTGCTTGGTTAACCTTTAGCCATCTTTAGAAGGTTTACTTTTGAGTGCCTAAGTGAGTTTCTTAAGGATAAGCAACAATTCAAGTGTGACGGTGTTGTTAATGGGTGATTTACATTGATTTTGGACACATAATTTACTATTTGTTTACCCATTTAACGTATGAATTGTAGCAATTAGGAGTTGTTTTTGTCAATTTCAAGAATATGATGGAATGGGAGTAAGTTGGAAGAGATTTATAGAAAATTGGAGTAAAGAGCTAAAGGACTTTCTCTCTTAAAACGACAGCACATTAAAGCTTGCCAAGGAGCAGCAAAACGTGATTAGGAGCTCATGGATTAGTAGGAGAATAAAATAAAAATTAAAGCTTCAAAAGCCTGCCCAAGAGACGCATCAAATGGTTGCAAGAGTATGGGACCAAAGCTTTTTCCATATATGCAAAATGACATCAAAGAAAGTGTTTAAGGAGGAGGAAGACATGCATGCTTGGAAAGAGGAAAAAGACAAAAACAAAAACTGTGTAAACGAAGCTTTAAAGAAGATTGACGGCATGAGCAAAAATAAAGGAGAGGAACTCATGGTGGGAGGACACGTGTCTTGTTCTTTAAGGCATAAAATACAACAACGTTATAACTTTGATGGCTTTGGCTTAACATGAAGTTCAAGTGGCAGCACTAAAAGCTTTTAAAGCTTTCCAAGAGAAGAGAAATCCAACGTCTGAAAGCTTGGAGCCTTGCAAAATGTGATTAAAAGCTAAAACTTTCTTTCCAAGAGCATTAAACATTGGAGAGGGAGAGCTTTACTTAAGTGGGACACATGTCTTACTAAGGCATAAAAGACAAAGCTTAACAAAGCTTTTGAAGAGGAGACCAAAATGCTAAAGCTTTAAAAACCTTCCTTCATACATGAAATGATGGCAGCAATTTTAGAGCCCTTCTTTGCAATGTAAGGGACATGTGTTACCCTTGTAAGGCATTAAAACAAAATGAGCCTAAGCTTTTCAAAACACAGCATATGGAGCAAAATGTTGTAGAAGAGTTAAGCTTTCCTTGGTTTGGAAGGCATGTTACTCTAGGATATAAAAAGACAAACAAAAAAGCTTTAAAAAGGGTACGCCGCAGAAAACAAGAGATGATTCGGCTAGAAAAGAGAAAAGAGCCACCCAAGTTAGAGAAGTGTCGTTTTTTACTTCTTAGGTAGATTTTTGTGTAGTTTTATTTTTTCTTTTGGTTTAATATCTATATTTGTTACTGGATTGTAGCCTCCAAGAGTTTGCAGATAGATTCAAGGATAGGATTTCAACTAACTTGGATCAAATTTCAATTATATTTCCTTCTCTTTTCATCATATTTGTATGAACTCTTGATTTTATTAATGAATATATGTTTTTATGCTATATTCTTGTTTCCATTGTTGATTATGTAAGCCTAAATGCTTAATTAAGGTTAGGATTTTAATGGGTTTTGTGTTTGTTGGAGGAATTTTGCCTGGTTAAAGTCCTTAATGTTTAATCTTACTTGGATTGACTGTCTTAGTGAGATGTTTAGATGACTATAGGACCTATGACCATAGGCTTTTAATTATTACATTAATTAGGTAATACAATTGAATTTAAGTGTTAAACCGACCCTAGAGTCTTTTGTAAGGGTTCTTAGGATTAACGAACTTAATCTTAAGAGTCTTGAAATTAATTCTTTTTATTCCAGTCTGTCCATTTGCCCAAAAATGGATGGATTGAGTTTAGAAGAGAAAATATATTTCCATGATCATTGGTTATGTCTTGCATTAGTGACGTAGACCCTAAATCTATCCAATGTTATGTTTCTTATTTGCTTAACCCATTGAATCTGAAGCCCTGGCTAATTTATCATTTGTTTTACTCTTAATCTTTAGCTTTTGTTTAGATTGAACCTTGATTGTTTTTGTTTCCGTTGTTCTTGTTTATTTCCTTAACTAATCTATTTAGAGTTGTTTAGATGATCTTACATTTATTGACATAGTATTACACTCAGATTCCTAGGGAGAACGATACTCAATTTCTTACCATTTTATACTACTTGTTGACAAGGTGTGCTTGCCTTTGATTGGTCTAGGTTTAGATTGATTCAAAATTATAGTGTAGCTAGATCGCAACAAGCATTTTGAATGCTTATTTGAAGACTAATTGAATAAAAGTTCCTTATGGGGATGGCAGATGAAAGCTTTGCATTTAATTTGAAATAGGGCTTCTTTTATTATTGATAAACTCTTATTAACCATCATGAGAATGGTTAATGACTAGTAGCTTTGTTAGCTTATAAAAAGTTGAGTTTTATATCCTTATGTTAAGGAAGGAACTGCCCTACTAGTTAACAAACCCACAGGAAAAGGAAATGAAAATCAAATGGGCTTAATCCTTTTCGAAAAAGATAGCTCTTATGTACCAAGCATGAATAGAGAAAGAAACAAAATCTCTCAATAGGCTAAATGAAGTTAGATATATCCTTTCATTTTGATTCTTTTCTATTTAAGTTTTTGATTGTTTTCATTTGAGTGATTTATTTGTTCTTTATTTGTTTTATCTAAAGGAAAGCAAGAAGGCAACTTGAAGTTCTATTATTACACTTCATACAACCTCTTTATTCCCAGGGAGTTCTTCTTTTCTCATCCCTTTAACTATGTTTTTATTGTCTTTGAACATTGAGGACAATGTCCATTATAAGTGTGAGAATGGGGCTAGTTTGATTGAATTTAAAATTTCTAAAAATTTTTTGCATTTGTGTACTTGAACTATTGTGATGAATGTTGAACTAGGTTATTTTATCATATAGTTGGACTGAGATTGACTTTTATGCTTGAATTTTGATTAGGTAGCTTGAGTAGAATGTGAATCATGTAGAATAATTGAAGTAATTGATTGCATAAACTTAGTTAAATATTTGATACTTGCGTGATGAGGAAATGTATGAAATTTTGATGGATTTTCACATAAGCACATATGAGGTTTTGAGCCTATATGACTGCATTTCATAGTCATTTTATCTTCTTTATTGTGTGTTATACTCTCCTAGGTAGATTACCTTCAGAACTTGCGTGGAATCGATTTGAAACTACAAGATGCATGTTTTATGGAAATGATTTAAGGCCTTTTTTTTTAACCCTTTAGCTTAAATAACCCACCTTTGCAAACCCCTTTGAACCTTTTTGACCATATTTGTTTCGATATTAATCACCTTACATAGAAACCAAAAAAAAAAAAAACCCTTTAGTCTTACCCTATCACAAGTTAAATGAAGTACTAAGCAAGCAGTTTATGTTTATGGTTTAGGAACTCTTATTTTATACTCTATTCTAATATGTTTTGAGAGATACTTCTACTCGTGTAATTGTTGATATATGCTACTATTGTTTTCTCTTGCTTTTGGTGTTATTCAATTAAAAAAAAAAGAAAAGAAAGAAAATGAAAAAAAAGAAAGAAAGAAAGAAGAATCAAACAAAGTAGAATTGGTTAGTGATGAGTAGTAGTAATCTGTTATATTCATTTGTTTATCTCAAAATTGATATTAGGTTATCCCTTTTACTTAGTACTTTATGAATATGTGTGAATAACCCCTTTGACACTTATTGACATACCTTAACCTAAACCCGTTACAACCAAGTAAAATCCTTTTTTGATCTATGATGGCATGCAATCTATATGATAAAGAATTGATAAATCTACAAGCCTATGGTAGTGTAGTCTTTTAGAGGGAGTTATGAGTGAAACACCAACCCTCAAATACTTGTGTGACTTGAGTGAACACTATGAGGAAAGACCATTTTAGTTTTATGCTCACTTTTGATCAATTTTGTCTTCATTTGAATTTGTTTATATGTATTGATGAAAAGCAATTATAATATATGTAGTAGCTTGATACTTGAGTTTATTGAAGTTTGAATGATTGCATACACTCGGTTTTCTTTGAAAATGAATTAATGAAATTTCTTGGTTGAGTTTAAATTGCTTGAGGACAAGCAATAGTTCATATAGCAATGGAGAGATGTAGTGGCACAAATCCATCCCCCTCTCATAAACAAAGAAATGGTGGCAACCTTCCTCAACACTCTCCAACCTCCCTACTATGATAGAATGATTGGAAAGACTTCAAGTAATTTAAAACTGGATGTTAGGTTCGAATTTTGATTTCGATCTCTTTATACCCTGGCTCCCGCATATGCACATGTAAACTAAAACAAATGACCTAAGTATAATTTCACTGAAATTTGTTAAGCTTACACCACCCCTTACCTATGACATGTTCTTTTATACTATTAATGAAAGCCCACTCTCTTAATCAATTATGACTTCTGGCCAATAGGGGCATTCGTATCACTGTCCCTTTTCAATATTTCTAGTTAGATTCACATCACATATGGACAATCCATAAAGAAACTATTTGACCCAAACCATTCCTATGATCCTTGATTATTCTTCAAGAATTACAATAGGAAGCAATCTTATGGGGATTGTGCTATTAAAGTTTTCTTTCATAAGTCCTTTAATACCATATAATGGACTTTATACTGAATGCCTTGAAAGTCTTTGGTTTTGCTTTAACTTTTGTAAACTAGATTAAACAATTCATTACAACAAGGTCTTGTTATTTCATGGTTAATTAACAACCTTCTAATATCATTAGAAGTGCCAGAGGATTAAGATAAGGGGATCCCCTTTTCCCTTGCATTTTCACTCTTTCCATAGAGATCTTAACTAAAATCATTAGGTTGGTTATTAATACGACAATAGCTTCAAATTTCACTGCAAATGCAAGCATTCCATAATTTTTAGATTATTTAATTTTATTATCTAGAGTATATTCTAGCTCCATTAACATCCTTATGTTAGCTCTAAGAACCTTTAAGGACCTCTCAAGTTCGGCTATTAATAAGAATAAGAGTCAGGTTATTATCTTTGTAACTGCATACTAGATGTCAAGCGGATTATCTAATTTAACTAGATTGAAATTTGACAAACTGTTATTGATGTATCTAGGTATTCCGAACTCCTAAAGGAAGCCTACTCATTCATAATCCCAACCATTTTGGGAAAAAAAAATCTAAAGAAGACTTGTAGGGTGGAGTAATAAGCATCTTATAATGGATGGAAGAGTACAACTCATCAATTCAATGGTAAACAAATTACATATTTACTAATCATCACTGTTACTCTCCCTTTGAATATTGTCAAGAACATTGTGCAATTGATGAGGAGATTTCTATAGACCGGTGATAGTAATAAGAAAGTCATAGCTACATTTTAAGTCAATTGTTCTATGTTTGCTAAAAGAGGAAGGGGGATTAGACACTCATTTTATCAAGATTACCAACATAGTTCTTGTAGCCAAGAGGATTTGGAGAATTTTGGTGGAAAAACAGACACTTCCACCTATGCTCATTATTTTTCTAGTAATAATTTTTGGGCTATCCAACCTAAATTCAACTCCTCGTAGACTATGGTGAATTTGTTGAGGTTAAAGGAGTGGATTAGAAAGGGAATTTGGTACAAACTAGGGAAAGGAAATTCATTCCCTTCTCTAAATGATATTTTATCTTTTCAAAAAGGTTATTTAACTATTATTTAAGTTCTTCTATCATATTTTATTAGTTATTTTATTCATTCATAACTTTAAAGTTACGTCTTATTAGAATTCTAAAATTTCAATTTGGCATCGTTTTAAGCAAGAAATAAATGAAGAATTAATAGTATATGACGAAAGGGTCGTGTGATACCTAACCAATATCTTAAGGTAAGTGATAGCTTTTAAAACATGAGAATTAAAATAAAGAGAAGTTAAAGCACTAGAAATCCCAGTACATTTAAACCATTTAATATTTTGAGTAATTAACACATTGTTCCGTTCTATTAGATACCACGCTAGCACAAACTTTTATTTGTAGGGGTAATATCTTCTGTTGAATTAGAGATAGGGATGTCAATCGAGTGGGTCAGGTCGGGTTCGGGTTGGGTCATTTCAGGTTTGGGTCATTTCGGGTCAACACCAATTTGGGTTCAAGTCGGGTCATTTCAAGTTTGGGTCATTTCGGATCAGCACCAATTTGGGTTTAAGTCGGGTCATTTCAGGTTGAAAGGTTTTCAGGTTCAGGTCGGGTTAATTTGGGTTTGGGTCAATTTCAGGTTGGGTTAATTTCAGAACGGGTAGAATTTGGGTTGGGTCAAATTCAGGTCCGGTTCACGCGGGTTAACTTGTCGGGTTAAGTGAAGTTTCATATATGTATCGATAAATTTTTTTTGTCATTTCTCAAATTCTTAATTCTAAATAACAATATATTTAATTAATTTTTTAAGATAATTATTCGTAATGCTTCTAATAATTAAAAAATAAAAA
>JAOXYD010222053.1:0-18885 GCA_028565735.1 Pinacopodium congolense
GTCTTGAAATCATGGACACGTAGTGAGGTCCTTACAAATAATGAGACAAAAATCATCGGTTACTAACAGATAAAGACGAATGCACACAAACAAAATTTCATAAATTAGGGAAAAAAAAAAGAAAAAGTTTTATACCTCTCTTTGCAAATAAAAGCTGGCTGAAGGAGGAGAGTTGGGTAGATGATGAGACACGACAGAGGACAAGCAGCGAAGAACAAAAATGAGTAGAGGAAAAAAACAAGAAGCTGTGACTGCAAATATGTCTGGAGGAGACAGACAGAAGCGTGGGGTGAGGAAGAAGAAGCTAAATCTGTTTGAAACGGCGTCGTTGCGTCCAAAAAAAGACGTCGTTTCAGCCTCAATAAAAAAATCCCCTGCCCTTAAATGAAACGACGTTGTTTGGTTGAAAGTTAAGATTACAAAAATGACGTCGTTTCAGCACTGAATTAACATATTTTTCCCAAACCAAAACGATGCCATTTTAGACTTGGGTTTTAAAAAATTTCCTAAACTCTGCTCCTGTTTTTTGGTCACGTCATCGTCATAAAATTGACGAGGATGGGTTTTTTTTTTTTTTTTTTATGGGTAGAAGTTAGGAATGATTTTTGTTTTGATTAATGTTGTAAAAATCGGACTGGATTTCGAACCGGTAAGGGAAGGACTTAAAGATTTAGAAGTTCAACCGGTATAAAATCGTTATAAAATCGGTATTGAACCAGTATAAAATAATAAGATGTATAAATTATTAATCTATTTTTTTATTAATCTTTGACTAAATTATAATATCAAATTTCTTTCTAATCAAGGTATTATTATTCAAAGGTCTTGTCTAGGTACCTCTCAACAAAATGATCGAGCTGAACGTAAATATAGACATATTCTTAATACTATTCGAGCTCTCCTCATATCTTCTTCTTGTCCATAAACCTTTGGAAAGAAGTCATTCTTACTATTGTCTATACCATCAATTGAATTCCGTCCCCAGTCATTGGTAACATCTCTCCATATGAACACTTATTTAACCTTGTTCCTGCTTATCAAATCTTAAAGTCTTTGGTTGTATTTGTTTTATTCTTTTACAACCCTATTAGTATACCAAATTAGAACCGTGAGTACGGTTGTATTGTTTTTTAGGATATGGTATCGATTATAAGGGATTTAGATGTTGGGATCCTTTATTACAAAGGCTTCGTATCTCTCGTCATGTAACCTTCTGGGAACATAAGATATTTTTAGATTTTTCACAGTTTCGAGTCCGTGAGCCTCTTTGTCCATTCTTCTCCGATCCTACCATATCTCTTTTTCCTGGTATTTTTCTTGCAAGTCCTTCTAATAGCTCACACAGTCTCACTCCACCTTTGCCTAATCTTCCTGCATCTCATCCAGCTGTGGATCTTCCTAGTACTCCACCTGATCCTTCTCCACCTCCACAACTTCTTGTTTGCCGTACTGATCAAGTAAGTCAACATTATGTCCGTCTTCGTGATTTTTATGTTTATTACACTATTGTTTCTCTATATGAACCTCGTACCTATCACGAGGCCAATTCTGATCATTTATGGCAGTAAGTAATGACAGAAGAACTCTAGGCTCTCACTAGCACAAATACTTGGGATTTGGTTGACTTACCTCCAAATAAGTCACTTGTTGGTTGTAAATGGGTTTACAAAATTAAGACTCGAGCTGATGGGTCCATCAAATGATATAAAGCTCGACTTGCTGCAAAGGGTTTCCTATAGGAGTATGGTATTGACTATGAAGAGACATTTGCTCCAGTAGCTCGCTTGACCTCAATCCACAGTCTCATTGTCGTTACCACCAACAAACGTTGGAAGTTATTCTAAATGCATGTCAAAAATACATTTCTCAATGGTGAACTTATAGAGGAAGTATACATGAAGCCTCCTCCTAAGTATGACCATCTTCCACATAAAATTTTTCATTTTCGTAAAGCCTTGTATAACTTTAAATAAGCTCATCCGGCCTGAATTGCTAAATTCAGCTCGACTATTATACCTCTCTTTGCAAATAAAAGCTGGTGCTGAAGAAAGAGAGTTGGGTAGATGATGAGATGCGACAGAGGACAAGCAGTGAAGAACAAAAATGAGTAGAGGAAAAAAAACAAGAAGTTGTGACTGCAAATATGTCTGGAGGAGACAGACAGAAGCGTGGGGTGAGGGAGAAGAAGCTAAATCTGTTTGAAATGGCGTCGTTGCATCGAAAACAAGACGTCGTTTCAGCCTCAATAAAAAAATCCCCTGCCCTTAAATGAAAGGACGTTGTTTGGTTGAAAGTTAAGGGGTCGTTTTGTAGCACTTCTGTTTTTTCGTTGTTGCTTTTTTTTATTTTTTATTTTTGTGTTTCTGTTTTTCTTATGAAGACAAACGAAAACATGTTTGGTTGATATTTATAATAAAAAAATAAAAAACAAAAATGTGTTTGGTTGAGATTTATAAAAAATATATAATTTAATAATGATAGTCCAATATGAAATAAATTTAAATTATTTGACCAAAAAACTCTTATACACCTTAAAAATATATTATTAGTCAATAGATTGTATTCATTATTCAATGTAAAAAAAATCTGTTTATAAAATCAGTTTTCAAAATCCAGAAAAACATCATTTTATTGTTTCTTTGTTTCTGTTTATATTTCTCTGATTTTGAAAACAGAAAACATAAACAGAATATAGGCAAACACGTTTTTTCCCTTTGTTTCTCTGTTTTGTGAAAAAGATTTTTTCTAAATTAAAATAAGTAAAAAAGAAATTTATTTAAAATCATTTTCAAGTAAATTTATTAAAGGAGTCAAGAAAATTGGAAATGGCTTCGAATTAAATTTGAAAATTGTTTTCAAATGAAATTGAATTTTATTTGGAATAGGAATTTAATTTAATCAAGAATCAATAGTTTAATTTGATTTAATATTTCAAAAGAATTGGAATTATTATTTCAAATTATGAATAGTTCAATAACTAAAATAAAAAAAAAGCTTGATGTTTTGTGCACATAATTTAATTATGTGTACAAGAAATGTATATATGCATTTCGAATTGCATGCTTATATGTGATATTTTACATGTAATTAGTACAAGATAAGACTATTGAAAGACAAATACTTTTTTAAAATATTAAGTACATATTTATGATATGATTGTTTCCTTTCATTATTATAGGAATAAACCAGAGTTCTGTTTATTGTTAAGTTTTTTGAGTTAACTCAAGGCCGCTTTATCCTAAATATGTTTAGTCTTATAAACTTAGGTTATACTTAACTAAATTTGTATGATTTGGATGAGAAAAATCATGATCATATGAATTTAGATGTAGGTTTAGGAATAATATATAAGATATGTTTTGATAAAAAGTTGTCATCTAATAGATCTAGGAGTCATATGAGATATGATTGATAAATGTTATCTATCTAATTTTAATTTGGTTGTTTTGTTGAGTAAACTCAAGATCAATTAAGTTAGAATGAGATCTTAGCCTACTTATAAATTATGTGATAATTTCTCGAATTAATAGTGAGGACTATTAGTTTGTTTAAAATAGTTGGAGTAAGTAAATATATGATTAAAGTCCTAATCTTATTCATTTGTCATTGCATTTACTAAGTGCTTGGTTACCTTACACTAATATTGTTCTGAGTACCAGAATACCTTAATAAGTATAGTTGATACTAAGTAGTGAACGGAATTTTTTTTAACATAAAGTTAGTTTAAGAAACGTTCTCAACGATGAAAAAAAAATATATTTTTATTATGCAATCTTGCTATAATACTTGTTGAGAATATTGGCGATAAAGTTTAAGAGATATGTCAATGTCATGTAGATAATAGAAACGTAGTGACATTTTGAGTTAAACAATATCTCATAAACTAGTATAAATAAAGACTACAATAAAAGGCATTTCATATGAAATGATAATACTTGTCATTATAAGAAAATAATTACATGACTTTTCTTGTAAATAACTAATATGATAGCAATCATATGTATTTCTGATTCATTCTTTGAGTATAAGATATTGAATTTGGATTCAGCATTACTGTAACTCTTAAGGTATGATAAGAAATAGGATGTTGAACAGAAGTAGTTAGTCTATGTTTTACAAATAGTTTGTATGTATTGGATTAAGAGTGATTTATGCTTAACATAAAGTGGTTAGAGTACAAAGCAAGCTAACCAAGAGTATCCTTTTATGCCATGTTGGTTAAATCTGTATGATGAGGTTACATATAAGGGTATATATATTCTTTTGATTATGAATCGTATGAAACTTGTGAAACTCTTGTATTGATAGATGAGCAAATCAACCTTTAGTGAAAGGAAGATTAAGGTATTGAGTTGTTATAGATGATACATATGATGTATGAGGTGGGATAAAAATTCATAAAAGGATGACTACTTGGATTTCATTAAGTTTACTATTGACTTTATGTGATATAGTTATATGTATTTAATGAAATAATAAGTTAAATTTTTGAAAATTTCAAAATAACCCAATCTAAGTAAAATTCAAGAATTAAGAATGCCGAATCACTATGACAAGATCGATGTGATAAAGTATATTTAGACTTTCTAGGTTATATATAGGGAATGTGATTCTCTAGTAATTGACTTTATGAATAAATTTCATAATAGTATGGATTTATGTAGAAGGAGTTTTACAATATATGATATTGTTTCATGTAATGATTATTTCATCATAGTTATGCCTATTAAACTAAGGTAGTTCTAATTATATGTTTTGATGATGACAAAACATTATTATTACGAATTTTTGAGTTTTGAAAAGTGCAAGATCATATACTTGTGGAGCTAAAGTAGAAGAGCTCAAGCATTAGATGATCAAGAGCTTGGATATCAAGGATCAAATGATGAACATCAAGTGATGATAAATCAAGTGAGGATAAAGCTTGAAGATCAAAAGCTTGAAGAGATCAAGTTTAAAAAGAGTTTAGGAAAAGGGCTCAAAACTGTCCAGGTTTGACGGTCTTGAATTTAAGCTTAATTTTGATCATTCGAATGATATGCTAAAATTGAGTTTATTATTGCGATTGATTGTTAACTAATTAACTAATGTTGCAGTAGGTTTAGTGGGTTTAATTTACATTATTTTGATGATTAAAATTGTGCATATTTAGGCTGGAACATTAAGATAGCATATATTTAACGACTTGTATTTATATTGGTTGAATCTCATTTTGATTGCATCAATCAAGTTTTTAGTGTTTCAATTTGATTGTTTATGACTTATTGAAGTGTTAGAAGGCTTATTATAATCTTGGTTTGCCTCTAGAAATTCATAATCATTTTATATTGCATGACTTTTAAAGAAACACCATAAAAGGTGTGTATTGGCTAGATAATTTAGGAAATTTGATTTTATTAATTGTTGTTGTGTTAATAGGCTACTCTTTGCCTTTAAAATATATTTGATAGGTTGCTCTTAGACTATAGAAAATAAGATTTGAATTGCATAAGTATTTATATGTGAATTCGATTGGATTAGGCCTTAACTGTGCATTGACATTCCATATTGCATTTGTTATGTTTGAGCCCTTTTCTTATGTTGATTTTGATCAAAGTAGTCATAAGTTATATAAGCTTGGTTTAAAGCTCCAAGGAGTTTGGATTAGGAGCTGTCCTTGTAGGAAAAAAATTATAAACTTTGGTTGTATTAGAAAGGCTCCTTTTTGTTATAAAAATATTGTTGTTAAGGGTTACTCTTCACCCTCTTTGTGAGAAGTAAGATTGATAGGTTACGCTTGACCTAAAAAAAGAGTGATATAGGTTCCTCTTAGCCTTAAATCAAGATTTTTTGTATAGGTTCCTCTTGGCCTTGAATCAAGATTGTTGTAAAGGTTCCTCTTGACTTTTAACCAAGATTGTTGTTAGTGAATTTCCAATAAGTAGTTAGAGAGAGGACATAGTCTATCTTTGGGGTAGACGAACCTCTATAAATCTTGGTGTTCATCTCTTTCCCTATCCTTTTTATATATTTATGCCTTGTGTTTATTTTATCATTGCTTTAGTTTGTTTAATATTGTCATAGGCATATCATTTCATATAGGTTGAGTTTTGGTTAGAAAATTCATATTGTTAAAATTGTACAACTCACCGTCTAAAGTTCCATTCAAATTGATTGTCGTGTAATGTTTATTTCATCATAGTTATGCCTTTATACGACTTAGGTTATGTAGTTCCATTACAATTGATTAACATGATTCCATATAAGATGTGAAATGATATGACTCTAAAAGAGTCAATGTTAATAATTTTGGGATATAATGCTTATTTGAAGTATATATTATCTGATAAGTTTATAACTGAATGAGATAATAGAAAGTTATGAGATATCCAAAAAGTTAGATATAATCTTTCAGACCCATTGAAGTAAAATATTTGATTCAATGAGTACTTATAAGGAGAATAGTTCTTAAGATAAGTAGTGGGAGTAAGATAAAGTTTGAAATAATTCAAATATCATAATAATACATTAAAATAGAATTAGTACCTTTGTCTGATACATGTGATATATACTTAAAAGGTTGATGGATGTTGAATAGATTCACTTTCATGATGAATTCAAAAAGTTTGTTTTGAAGATAGTTGTGGATTTATCATGTCTATAACAAGGTTAATGGGAGAATAGTTGTAAGTATTAATAGGAGTATGTAATGACATACAAGTCATTAAGAATAGTAATTCATATTTTGAATTGTTGAAGGTATGTTAGTCCAAGAGCATCTCTTAGTTGGATATGAAAATGTAATAACATAAGTTTTGAGAATTAAGATCTATTGATATAGATGCCAAAATTGCTTAACTATTCTAATCTACGGGCATAAATAATGTTCTAAAGGTATCTAGGATTTGAGATATCTAATCCTGATGAAGTGTAAATGATATCCATTTTTTTGTATATGAGTTGATATTTAAGTTCAAGGTTATAGAATTTTAGTTTTAGTTAGATAAGAACATAAACCTGTCCTAATAAGGTGTAGTTACTTAAAATAATATTAGTTGAATTGGAAATGTTCCTAGGTAGCAATAGTTGCTAATGCCTTAATAAGTTTTTCATTTAGTGGAAATGATTATTTGGATCACGAAGTTCTTTAATGAAGTAGGTGTAGTTCCTTATATTGTTCAAACAATAAGATATTGTAGAACATAAGAGTTATTTGGCATGCGAAAGGAACTAAGGTCTCATTAATGATCCAAAGATGTATTTTAACAATTCCTCATAAATTTAATGATAATTGAGATAATAACTGTAAGGTTTAAGTAAGTATTCACTAAAGAGCATCTTGTAGAATTCTCTCACTAAATCACTATTCTAGCAATAGCATAATCACCATATGATGATATGTATAAGATAGTTAAGCGATTGGCTTAGTATAAGTGAGAGATTTTTGGTGTATGTCCTACAACCAATCAATTGGCTGTAGATTCGTGACATATTTTTATAAAGGAATTATTTATCTTTATGTATTTTATTAATTATATTTAATAATTAAGCGTAAAGATAAAATTCTTAGAATAATTACTATATAATAAAAAATTATAATGAGATTACAATTATGAGATTCAGATTTAAAATTTTTTTATTTCTAAAATGTTTAGTTCCAACAAGACAAGGTATTGATAAACTGGTTAGACTAAAATAAGTTATGTTTTTTTCTTATGAAAAAAATATTCGACCTAATAGATTAAAGTTTGGAGGCACTTAAAAAAAATGTGTGGAAGCTTATTAGAGAATAAGTTCACTGAATTGCTTCGATCTTGAGGATCCCAAATGGAATATTACTTGTGTGTCTATGAATTTCCTGAAGTATGATGGTTGTACAATTAATCTTTAGACTTGAGATTACCAAAGTTATCTCATATAGGAATTACTATGTTTTGATGCTACTTATAGTTTACTTGATAAAGTGAGTCAGTCGGTAGTACTTGGATATAGTATAAACTATAGAAAGATAGTTATGTGAATCAATATAAGATTCGTCACCCTAAAGTAATTAGAGAGAATTTTCTATTATTCTTTATTAGTGATGATTTGGAAATTCTTTGGCTGAGTGAATTGAAATTTAAAAAGGAGTTTTCAAATATTAATTATAAATCATTTACTCATTAGTAAGAATGAATATGATTGGATTTTATAAGGTAGACACTAATTCTGCGATCTAAATCAAATTGGAAGATTGTATGATAAAAGGATCAATTTATACACTATAACCATGCATAGATAGGTTCGTCAAACCACTTTCACATTCTTAATATTTGGGTGGTCATAATATATTGTTAAATATCAATTTTGATTTATGATCATAAATTTTTTAATTAGAGAATTAAAGATAAATTAAAAGAAATTTTAAAAGAAAATTTAATTTATCTAATTCTAATTATGAATTAGAATTAGAATTTATGATCATTGTTAATTTATTATAAATCTAATGGGTTATACATATAGGTTTATTGGAAGAGAGAAAAGAAGAGAGCAAAATTAAATTAAATTGGACGTAATTGTAAAGTTAAACAAAATTTAGGGTTAAATAAGAGATATTTGATTCAGTTAAAATTACATTATAATTATAATTAGAGTTAGATTTTAACTATGATTGATATTTAATATTAATATTAATATTAAAATATTATTTTTATACTATATAAGGAGGCAACCATAGAGTTGCTTGCACAACTCTTTCCTTCCTCTCAAAAGGGTTTTGCTTTCGCTTCTTATAAACTTGTTGATACCATTAGAAGCCAGATACATAAATAACTATAGTTTAGGATAAGAGAAGAAATCTACTGCAATAGGAAATCTTTATTCAAGTTTCTCTTAAACATTTTAATTTCTTGTTTTTATTTCAAGTTAAATTTTTATTGAAGAAATCCTATAGAAAACCTTAAATTTTCTACTATGCAGTTGATTAGGTCGATATAGGTTTCCCAACAATATGAACCCATAGAGCTAAAACAAACATTATCTCCACCTCCATTAGAAGTTATTTCCTTAGGGATTTTTTAGTATTAAAATATTATATCAATCAAATTACTTGTGGCTCTTTTTAATCTCTAAGTTAACTTATTTTAGGCTATAACACAAGTGAATGGATTGTAAATTTGTAGTATAACAGACATCATCCCTTAAGAATTAGTATTAGCTACTTAACAATTTGAGTTATATTTTCTTTAAGGAAAAAATCAAATAGCAAAAACCAAAAATAAACTAAACAAAACTAACTAACAATTAACAACTAAAGAGTGTAAGAACTTAAGAAATAAAGGTTTAAAATTAGGATTACTTCTATCCCTATTTTGTATCCCTTTACCTTATTCATTCATTAATGTTTGGTCTAAAACATTGTACTATTTCAGTCACTCTCTCTTAAGATGTAAACAAATTTCCCTAAGTGAATAAAATAGAATTACCCTTGCAATCTCTTAATCTACAAAACCTTTTCTAAATACCCAACTAATTGTGAAGTAATGATATAAGTAATCAATTAATCAATTAAGACCTCTCTTTAATCAATTAATGACCTGATATTTATAGGTCTATTACGTGTTAACTCTCATTGTACAACCCAACATGATTTTTTTTTTTTGCTCAATCTCTCAATCTATTGCAAGGTATAAGCATAACAAATATCATAAACATTCATTCATTGAATCAACAAAAAGAGTTCAATAAAATAGTTCAAAAAGCAATTCCTATAAAAGAGTTTAGCCACATATGATATTAATGGATCCCCTACTTAACATATTTTCCATAAAAATTAGATAAAAAGAAGAAAGAATGAAGCTATGTAAAGCTTTCCACTCTTCTCTTCACTTTTAGGCATTGAAAAATCTAGAAGTTAGTTTGTTCTTAAATAAATAGTTAATTGATCTTGATTTTTCCCTTTGGAAGCCTTCAAAACCTGTTTTTGTTTCTTTATGCAAGTCCTTAATGATTGCTTGATGATTCCAAGGGTTTCCAACCCTTAAATATGTCAAAACATACCACAAAACCTCGAAATCATGTCGAACCTGCAAGATGCTATACGTGTTGCTATCTATGATCATAGAGCTTTTATAATCATGGACTAAGGGTAGCAACCTTTTGCTCTATGATCATGGACAAGCCATGATCATGAAGTGTTATTGCTCTTCCTTATTTTATTGTTCTTCACTCCTTTGCTTCCTATTTCAACTCCAAATTAAAATACATTAAGCCCTATATAAATAAGGTCTAATTCATGCCCAACATCTTCAATAAACATTCAAATCATATAAACAATAATAATAACATCAAAAAAATATAAATCTAAGTCCTAAACACAATATTACTCTCCTTAACATTCAAAGTAACATACTTAACATCTAAGGAAATGTTTACTAATGTACACCTATTAACTTCCTCACATTTAACCCTTTACTTGTCTTCAAACAAAAAATCAAATGTAAGGAAAACTACATGTATAATTTAAGCAAAATGCAACAATGAATGAAAGCTTAAATGCAACAATAGCAAGAGAGCTTATAGAATTAGCTTATTGAAGAACATCCATAATTCAAGAAAATCCAAAACATTCACTTATTTAATTAACATAATAAGTGTCTTTAAATTTAAAATGCACATTAATTAGAGAATCGCTATCCTATCCTTATATCCAAGACATTTGTAAGCATGCATTATGATCAATTTACCAAGTGAAAGGTAGGCTAATACTAAGCAATCACTCATGAAATGTCTTGATTTTGAAAGAAAAGATTCATAGGTTTCACTTTTTTCATTTAATTATAAAAAATTGTCTATATATACTTAAAACAACCACTTAGTATTTTTATGTGATTGTGTACATCTTATGGGGCGTACCTCTGGTTACTCCACTAAGTGATGTTCTTTTAACAAGGTTGGAGTGTCATTTGCTCTTTTGATATAAAGGTGCACATTTTATAGGGCACACAGGTTACTCGACTAAATCACAAGTTGAAACTATCTTTTGGCTTTACTTTTAACCCCTTTTTATTTGATTTGTGTTTAACTTTAGGAGTTAGCAAGAGAAAGAATTAAATTACTTATTTCATTTATATTTAAAATCTGTCACTACTTTCTAATCAATTTTCTCGATAAATTATCACTAATGAATCCTACCAATTAAGTCAAATTTTCATAGAAAATGCATCCTAACAAATGTCAAAGAGGTAAAAAAAAGTATGTAATATCCTAATTAATTTGTAATTTCAATATAAATGCAATCATAAGTAAACTTCGTAAGGTCATATTTCTTCACTACTCAAGCAATCTTATTCCTAATTAAACCAATTCAATTCAATTTCATGCTATCTATACATTCAATAAAATGCACACAACCTATGCAATTCTTACATCTTGAAACAAAATGGACAAAAAATGAAAAAAAACTGTACAAAAATATAGGAATTACATGCTTAGAAAAAAAAATATCATACAAAATGCAATGCATGTGCCAACTCCTTATACTTAAACAACACATTATCCTTAATGTGGAAAGGATGACCCTAATAAATAACAACATCAAAACAAATAGACAAACATATAAGAGAAATGAAATCACGGTAAAAACAAGATTAAGCGTAAGAATGGCTTATGGATCATGAGGTAAAGATGGGGTTGGTAATGGCACACTGACACCTTGGACTTGGAAGAACTTCAATAGTTTTTTCATTTGGTAATGTTACTAGTGAATGACTTATTGCATTTAAGCCTTTATTGCTCCTAAATAACTCTCTATTGTTTCCATGCATCGTAGCTATCCCTCACCATCTTCAGTGTACCTTTTCATAGAGAGGTCGTCTTTTGCTTGTTGTGGTTGAGAAGTTGGTGGTCCTTTGCATTTCATATGCTATAAACTAATTCTAGTGCTAAGATCTTAAAGTGCATAAATTGTTATACAAGATCTCAATCTTTTGTAAGTGTAAAGCATCCAAATGTTCAACTTCTGTTGAGGTTAGTCCATCCAAATTCACATTAAATTAAAAGTTATTTTAGTTATAATACCCATACCTAAAAAGTTATTTTTATCAGTAATGGAATTATGTATGGAATGAAATACATGAAATGAAGTGCACACCTTTCTGTTAGTGTCTAAGTACCATATGATAAAAAACTCCCTAATCAAACACTTGTTACTTTGATTTTTATTGAAAATTACATGACACATGAATTTATCACAAGAAAGATATTTGGGAATCCAAATCAATGAGTTGGGTGCATTGCTTACATCAAATTCATATATGCTCACAAAATTTTTTTCCAAATACCAATAGCATTGAATTATGGATGAGCATCAATAATTTTAGTTTTAGAGAAGCCAAAAATGTCCTTTGTAATGTCATAGTTTAATCTATAAGGTTTTCTACTTAATTTAAACCAAAATTCCTCTAAGTGCTTGCCATTATAATGAAGTGTAGAGAAAAATTCAAGGGTTAATTGGTGATAAATGGGATTCTCACAATGTATGAATGTTTCCTAACACACCTTTTTTTTTTAATTTTTCAATCTTGTCTTTCATTCTTACATTAGCCCAAATTTTGAAAATGAAATACTTAGGAGCTACTAATGATTTATCTTGAAAGATTTAGAAAGTTCTACCTTCTTTGTGGGAAAAGATTAGAAATGGAGCTCCATAGTCTTGAGCTATATCTTGTGAACCTTACTCAGTAACTTTTGGTTTCCCCTTAAGATTAGCTTTCTTCACGATTTGCTTCACCCTTGGAGCCATAGTGAGGATAAATACCTAAACAATTAGAGATAAGAGATAAAATACATAAAATAGTAAAGACGATACAAGGGGAAGTGCAAAAAAATTGATTTATGATGTTTAAGAGGTGGAATCTTAAGGATTTAGTGAATATTTGATGGAAAAATGGAAGGAAACTCAAGGTTTTAGGGCAAGATTGAGTGAACTAGAGGGTTTTGGGGTGAGGATGGTGTGTAGAGAGAAGAAGTAAAAGAAAGGAAAAAAAAGTTGGAGTATTAGGGTTTGAATTAGGAGAACATGAGACACTTAAAGTGTCTTACCATCTAAGATCATGGATTGGGTGATGCACTCCTAAGTTCATGATTGTGGATCTTCCACGATCCACTTGATATTTTGTTCTATCCACAATAGTGGGCTTTTGTTCTCTCTAAGTTCATGCATGACCTCTAACCTTCAACAAAGCTTCAAACACTTACTTAAGTACCTAAAAACAATAATTCAAAGAGAAAATCAATCAAAGATACGTTAGAATTCAAATGAAAAAAAACATACATAAATTGAAAAAGAAAAGTAAACTAAAAGCAAACATGTTTTAAGGTTATTAGCTTGATCATCAACAAATCAATCTTAAAGAAGCAAAGGAAGGGAAAGAAGTTACTTCCCTTTCTTATGAGATTATTCCTCCAAAGTATGGCTTACATCTACCCCCATTTACCTTAAGCATTTTTCCCTTTGAGTCTTATAACTAAAGAGTCTCGTACTTGTAAACTTAAGCAACTTTAAAAGATTCTCTCCAATGAGTCTTGAGTTTACTTAGAAATTACCTTAACCTTGCTCTAATGTGTCTCTTTCTCATCTTAACTACTCTCTCTTTTTTTTTTCCAAAGTCAAAGTGTTAGAAATAACAATGAGTTGTTTTCTTTACTTTACTTAAGAAAACATATCAGAAGTGTGGAAATAAGGATTATAACTTGAGTATAGATAGTTTTACAAAGGCGAATAGAATAGGGGTATTCGTTCCTAAAAGTTCTTATTCAAACTCCTTACCTAACTCCTCCTCCTTCTCAGTTTCTTAATCATCTTTCAAATCTACCTCTTACCTATGTTTCACATCTTAGTCCTTTCTTCACTCATCAATCACATATATCTTTATGTAAATACTTCCCTCTATTGAATTTTTCAATATCTTACTCATATTAAACTCGACTTGCTCATCACCAGTACGAAGGCTAACTTTTCAATATGGATATCAATCAAAGTTCTTCCAGTGTTCATGAAATACCTTCTAAGGATTAATGGACAACTCTTATCCTCTTCAAAATTAAGCATCACAAAATTTACTAGAATGAAGAATTTAGCCACTTTAAATGGCATATCTTCCACAAATTTAAATGGCTTCCTTATTAATTATTACATCAATTAGATGAGCATAAAATTTAGCTTCACATCACCTAACCCTAATTTATTGAAAATTGCCCATCTTCTTTTCCAAGAACCTAAGTCTATCTTATTAGAAACTGAACAGGCCTTATGATCTCACATTGTTACCTATATTATTAGTCCAAAGGAAATCTGGGTGGTTTTTCTACCATAAATTATAGATATTGAAGAATTGTGCTCCCATGTAGATGACTTGTTCCAAACTATTGGTCTCCATCATAAAGTAATCGATGGTGTCATAACTTTCTTGCCAACATAAGTTATATCATAATTGAATGACCTTCATTGAGAGGAAGAAGCACCTTACAAGTTGCTAAGTTGCTTAGTGAGGTTGAGATTTGTGTTTAAAGAGTTGTTATTGAATTGATTGGTATCATCCCTTTTTTCTCCTTTAAACCTTAATTGCTCCACTCATTTGACCGTAGACATTGGTTGCATCAATGGTCTTCCTCATTAAGGAACCTCTAGTTGTTGCATCAATGGTTCCTTTTATGTGTTTGCTTACTTCATTGTATAATGGCTGCAAAAGGAACTCCTTGGGCAAGTTGTAGTATGGAAAACTCCTTTGTAGTTCCTTAATCCTCTCTCATGCCTCACATAATGACCCCCAATTACTTTGTTGGAAGTTAGCGATAATTTTTATAATCCTTAAAATCTTTTTCAATATAAAGTACTTGGTTAGGGAGGATTGTGCAAGTTGCTCCTATATAGTGATATTCTTTAGGTTGAGAGAATTTAATCATGCTTTGACTCAGTCTCGAGGGAGGACTGCAATTATGTGGATTCAAGCTTGACTTTGTTAGGGAAATAGCCCTTGCTAATTGTTCCTTTAAAATACTACCATTAGTATTTTAAAACCCCATTTTTAGGCTTCTTGACTTTACTGAAAGCTCAAGCAAAAAGGGCTTAAAACTTAAGCTAAAACCTTGTTTAAATTTTTATAAATTACCCTAATCTCATGAAGAGAATAAATAATAGGGCAACAACATATAATCTTAAATAATTTATTTTAAAAAATTAAGATTAATATTATTAAGAATTCACCCAATTCCACAACTAACAACAATCTCTTAACAAGAGATTAGATTCAATTTTAGATGTAGAACCCTATGTTATAGCATTAATAGATGTTAATAAGAGGGAGAAAGGGCTATATGGTTTGACTTATTTATAAAAAGAACTAAGCCATTGAACAAAGAAGAACAAAAAAAATGCGAGGAAGAGAGCATCTTCATTGGATTAATTGCAATATAAAGACAATAATTAAGAGAGAGAGAGAGAGAGCGCAAAGAATTTAAGTGAAAAGAGACAACAACTTTTGGATTTATTAATTTATATATGCACTCTTTGATTAACTTTTAAAATTTTTTCTTCTTAAGTTATTTAATTTGTACTTAAAAATTAATTAACTAAAGGGTTAAAGAGGAGGCTATGAGAGAGGTTGCATAGTCAAGTCCAATGATAAAAACCTTCAATTTTTCTATGAATAATCTTAAAATAATTTGTTTACCCATCACCTATAAGAGTTTCAAATGCTTATACCTCATAAACTATAATTTTACATTATAAATCAAATTAATAATATTTTTTACTTTAAAATCATTTATCTAACATGCTTGAAAAATCCATGGGAGGACTTCCCATTTATGAATGCTCAAATAGGCCCAAGTCTTATGCTCGAATGCATAATGGAATTTGCATGCCATTGAGTTAATGATTGATGCTTCTAGTTTTAATGGCCCAATTATGATGCTTTTGTTATTAACTATTTTTTATTAAGGAAAACTCATAGTTAATTATATTAAATAATTTTCAGCATTTTCCAAAACAAATTTTCAATATTAATAATAATTCATAACTTATATATTTCATATAAATCATTTAAAGAATTAATTACATAAAGATGGAATCAGTCTAAAAAACTTCTAGAAACATTAATCATTTTTATATCTTAATTTGATTCTTTTTTGTTAAATATCTACTGAGTAAGGTTTAAGGAAATATATGGCCCAGAGTTAAGGGATAATAGTACAACTCTCAAGGTGGATTAATAATCGAAGCAATGTTTTCATAAGTGGAAACATTTTACCATTAGTTTGACTTGTGAACGACACATTGATATTAGGACACTACCATTTGTTCTCATAAGATATTATGATGGACCAAAGATGAGATCAATCCCAAGAGACAAGACCATGATCACAATCCTCAGCCTTTTCAAAAAACATTTGTTGGTGAAGTCCAAGAATGCTGGATTTTGGATGGGAAATGGGCCAAGGTAGATCCACTAAGCATGTATAGCCCTAGAGGATGAGATGAGGGTGATGTTCATTATAGGGGATGGAGAGGAGAAGAAAGTTAGGTAAGGCCAAAAGTACAACATATGGAGTCATGATATGGTGGCGCGCGTATTTAGGTATGAGAGAGAGGATATGTATGATGAGCCTGCAAATTCGAGTATTCGGTGGATTCACGATGGAGTGATGGCTAACTTACAAAATGGTGTTAAGTACTTTTATCAAGTATGCTGCACTATATTTTAAATATTGTATTGGTACTAGTATCAAATCTAAGTTTAGAACGATATTATATCGGCACCAACTAATATTGATATCGTTTTAAATAATTTTTTAAAATTATGAATTAGTCATTCAATTTTATAATATTTATAGAATAATTCTCTTATATATATATACTATATGTTTTTCATTTTACTGTACCATTATTTCAAAAAATTAATAATAATATAAATTTGACATGTTAACAGTGATATTTTTATTTTTATTAATTATAAACATCGAATAATAAAATATCAAATATTTACAAATAGAATTCATTCAATTTAAGTATGCAGTTTAATTAATAGAATCAAAACATTACACAATAATAAAAAACTATATATTCACATAATTAGAATTAATTATATAAAAATTTAACAAAAAATTTAAAACTAAAAACTAAAAATATTGTACAGTAAACCTAAAAGTCCTAAATGTTATTGGGCTTAAAAGTTAGGAAGTTTCTAGACTAGAGATGCCACAGTCAACACTTAGCTAACATCTTACTTCCCACTAAAGTGAACTAGTTATCTCTAAACTTGTTGCCTGCATAATACACACTTTAAATTCCAGTTCCCATGGAGTAGGTTCATTGTTTTTCTTCATTCTGTAATTTTTTGATAAATGCATGAGGACAACGATTTGATGGATGATGACATCAACGCATCCCCACTCACCTTTCATCTTCCCAGCCTCAAGTACACCATCACTAACCTTCTCCTCTAATCCAAAGAAGACTAAAGGCTGCAGCTTTCACGAAGAGGCTGACACGGACCACCTGACCCACCTTGCAACTCGTAATTTTGATTCTCTTAACTCTAACAGTGGCTCTGGCCCTCAACAATGTTAGTGTATTTCATTAGCCCTTTCAATCAAGTTCATGGTTTTGGTTGCTTAGGGGTCGTTTAGATATTAAAGTTTAAAATTATGGTTAATGTATAGATATTAAAGTTTAAAATTATGGTTAATGTATAGATATTAAAGTTTATGTCAATAGATGGTTTCGATTCTATTATCTAGCCCTTATTTTAGTTGTTTGCACCCAATTCTTAATATTTTATATTTGTGTTTATAGTATATTAGTTTAGGTTTTATGATTTGGGTTATGTTTAGTTAATTATTAGTATAAAAACTTAGCTTCAATAGACTTTATGATTTTCTTTTTTTTTAATTTTGCAGCCTTAGTTTTATTTGATTGAGTATGGATTGTATTTATTTAATCTTTATTTTGGTTGATTTGAGCATGTGTAGTTAGTTTTCTGAGGGCTTTAAGGTTTAAGAGGGATGGAGGGGTAATTAATTGTGAGACTATGATTGGGATTGTATTGATTTGATGCTTTCAAGCTCAGGTTGATTGGGGACTTCGGTTGAATGTCATAAATTAGGTATTATCTTTAGTCTTAATCACCTTTTAAGTAATTCCCTAATTTGAATGCCAAGATTGAGCATCTGATACGTAATAGTCCTTAGCGATTTCTAAAAATAGCAATAGGCTAGCTGGATTTGTTATTATACTTAACTAACTAGTCTAGGATTCTATACCTTAAGGTTACACTTACCGAGATTGTGTGTTAGTGGCCTAAATTAGTCATTTCTTATCTCCTAATGCGTCTTCACTATTAAGCTTAGAGAACTTATTCTTGGTTATAGTTAAGATATGGATATTTCTAGAACTTATTAGATTTACCTAAGTTAGAGGAACTGAGAGTTTAAGAGCTTGTTTGAATCTATAAACTAAGACCTTGGTTAAAGCACCTTTTATCTAAATTCAAATATCAATAGTCATCACAGAATCCCAATAATACCTTCAACCCATTTCTTTATTATTGTTAGTAGTCTTTTCGTATTTTGCTTTGTGTTTGTCTCTTGAATACGTTAATTACATCTTAGCTTAGTTTAACTTTTATCACTTCAGGGATTTTTTTTTCTTTGCAACATTGGAAATAGCAGTAACATTCTAACTCCTTATGATTCAACTCTAACTTGTCATCTACTATATTGTAAGGTCTAGTTAGGTATTATTATTTGATAATTGACGACAGGTTATCAGGCAATTAGCTTTAATCCACTTTAACCTTTTCAAAAAGCCTATATGTAAGTTTAAATCATTTTAAATTTTTATTTAAAAAAACTATATGGATCTCTACC
>JAOXYD010222062.1:0-32606 GCA_028565735.1 Pinacopodium congolense
ATTTCTTGATGTTTTTGCTCCAATCTTGATCATTAAGCTCCAATCTGCAAATCAAACATTATAGGGCATCAATTAAAAATTTAAACACTCTTATAGGGGTCATCATTCAATAAATTAACCATAAAAATCATATCAATTTGACCCCTATCAGTCCTTAATGATGGACTTTACTTTTCCTTCAACCATGAGCTCTAAGGTCAATCTTTCATCATTATATAACTTATCTTTTGCCTTTGCATCAAACACTTAAACATTTAGTATAATATATGTTTTGTTATCATCAAAACAAAAATTGGAACCTTCCTTAGTTCAATAGAGAGGAAATTATTCTTAATTATTGAGAGGATTCACTAAGATTGATCACTTTTGTACATATTTTGGAAGAAGAAAAATCCTTAGAAATTTAATATACATTTAAAGGAATCAAGTTCAGGGATTTAAGAGCAAAAGGCATCATGTTAAACTAAAATCAAAACGTAAATGGCTTGCTAGAATGACATGATTTCATTCACTTATCTAGCACATTTTGCATCTCAGAAGACAAAAGATAAACAATAGTCCATAATAGAATATATTAGCTTTATAGGAACCATCATTTGGGTCTCTAGTGCAAACAGAAGAACGAACCTTGACATTGATGTCATTTACCCCTAATTCAACTTCCATTTAGTTAAGAGGTTTTTCAAAATATTAGGTTTGATTAGGTTTTAAAAAATGCATGTTTGTCCTTAGATAATGCTTACAGTTATTATCTATTTAATTTCTTGTGTTGAGCAATCACTTTTGAAAATTAGAACATTATTGAATCAATTTGAGAGTTTTTTTCTTTGTGATAATTTCTACTTTTATTCTTCATCAAGATCTCGAATATGATCTTAGCAAGACAATTTATAGCTATCATTCTTTCCATAATTATGATTCTAATTGACAAGTTTGAGTAGAGTCAAGTTCTCCAACTTGATATACAAATGTTCCTACGTTACTATTATATTTAATTTGAGTTTTAGACTATTTGTGGTCCAAGATTCACGTCATAAAATAAAAAATCAAATAAAAAAATCTCAAGCCACACTTATGTTAGGTTTTTAAATTAATATGATATTAAGGACCTAAAAATTAATTCAAATAACAAGATAATGATCTGCTATTAAACCATAATGATACCAAAAATATGCCTAATATGACATTCATTTAATTCATGGTTAATAAAAGCAAAACCAAAGGAGATAACATAAGAAATAAAGTTAAAATATGTAACCATTTCATAAGGCTAGAGGAGAGATCCTTAAACCAATAAGAATATGACTAATAATCCAAAGGAAGTATCTACTTACTTCAGTAAAAGTATAATTCCTTAAACTTTATGCATCAATATAGGAATTTGATTATATGGTTTATATAATTCTATTCATCTTTATGGTTTTATGATGATTCTCATAACATAATTGATTGTAGAATATGTTTTTTCATTAAGTACCATTTTTAATTTTTTTTATTTAAATCTATTAACACTAAGGTGATATTTATATGTTCCCTTAAGTTGTAGCAATAGTGTATTTGACTGACCATTTTAATATATGGAAATAAATTGATAAACTCCACAGAACTATCTAAATGAGGAGGACTCTCACTAAACAAAATTGTTATAAATACTAAGAGTGCCTTGAAATTGCTTGATTCACCTAAAGACTTTGCTACGGGTCCTTTTTTAAAAAATTTTATAGTATGCTTTAAGTTGTTGTAATTGGGGTTTTAACCTAAATCAGATATAAAAACACGGGTTAATCTAACCCAAATAACATAATCACAAAGTTGTTATAACTATGATTGATTAGGCATTCAATTGGATTTTAATTATTGTTTCCATTAGTGTTTAAATTAGGGTTTTAGGTTTGAATTAGGGTTTCGATAATAGACTTTATTAATACCATTCAAGCTTTAAATTATATAAATTAAGTTTGAAGTGTTTCTTGAAAGTTGTTTTTGATGTTGCCTACCCATTTATTTAATATGATAAAGTTCCATTGAATCTTATATGATGGAGTTTCATTTTATGATGCTGTAATTAGTGGACCCAAAGTTAAGATATTAAAAATTTGCTTTACATCCTCAAATATTCAAAAAAATTCTTTGTTTGCTTTAACAAAAAAATATGTAAACTTTTTGGTAGTTATAAATAACTTACAAAAGTCAACATTTTTATTGTTCCAAAAAAATTTTTGGATGGAAATAAGAAACAACTGTAATAAGGAAAAAGCTAGATAAACACTAAGTTGGTAGCCTTTTATAGCTCCCAAGGAAATTTATAATTTTTTTCTGAAAATCATTATTTTATCCTTTTATGATTTAGAAACTTAAAATTTTTTATTTTAGGGTTTCAAAATTTATAGTTTTAAGATTTTAGACTTTAAAATTTTGAAGTTTAAAATTTAAATTTTATTTTAAAAATTTTTGAAGTTAATCAATGAAAAACTTAAAATATAACTTTTAAAATATATTTGATACTCATGTAGGACCCATAAGAACCCTACAAAGAGTTGTAAGGAGTTATGAATCTCAAATCCCTTAATCACTCCCTTTTAGAAATTTGAAGAGATATTTAGTAATTGGTTTTATGGGATTTTGTGAATTTAAGTTAATAAGTAAATGTCCAGGCCTATAGATATGTTTACAAAATATATTTTTTTTCATCTTTAGTTTTCAATTATCCAAATGTCCATCAGTCATTACCAAAGGATCCATATAGCACACCCATTTACCCATATATGACATTATCCATGTAGGTCCCTTGTAAATTAAATAGGCTCCATATAAGTCCACATTGACATCAAATAATGAAGAGAGCTCATATAGAAAAGGTATTAGCTTATTTTGTTATTTTCTTAAACAAAAAAATGAATTAAATAGAAGAATCAATGACCATCTCTTTAGAAGAGTTACAAGGAGACCTAGAAGCAAAGAAGAACCATCACTAACTTTAGCTCAATACAAATTGAATTGGAATAATTATTAATGTAAAATAACATAAGATCACAAGTCCTAGTTAGCATAACATTAAAAAAAAAATAGAATAGCCCCTTCGATCCTTAACAATGCTTAAGAATAATCTATGCTAAGATGGGAGGTAGCAATCCTTAACCTCAAAATCTCCATTTATACCCAATCGCACTCCAATCCAAATGTAGAATGAGTGCCACCACTTATAGACTAGTAGTGTAGACAATGGTTTACAAACATTGATTCATATTAGATTGATTATCAAGAAAGAGTCTAGAGTTCCTTGCCTTCCATACGGCTTGGAGTGAATTACTTAGACTGTAGCTTCATATCTCCTATCATCAACTGTCTCTAGCTTAAAATCCAATAAATTTTTTCTTACAAGGTGGACTCATTTGTAGTTATGTTGCATAAATATTTCACTTGAGTCTAGACACTATCAAAGTATTTACACTAAAAAAACAGTTGAGAAATCATTTCAACCTCCTCATTACATAATACACAAGTCTCTAGAATGATGAAGAACTAATAACATCCAAAGTATACAATTTTTAGACATGTTCTTAGGAGGATTAGCTTAGGTTTCGAGCATAATTTCATGTGGTTTGGGTATATACTTAATAAATTTATGTATAAGATGTTGCTTATGTGCCTTTCAATGTTTCTTTATATTTTTTAGGACTTTAGTAGAGGTTTTATTGCACTTTTGAAATTAAAAGAGAAGCTAGATTGATTTAAGGAGTTAGAACATCAAGTTAGGAAGTCCTATGTCAAATACCAAAGCTATAAACAAACTAAGGAGAGTGCATTGTGAGAAGATGAAGAGAAGTTGCAGGATGTGAAAAAATAGCCTAGGAAAAAACTAGTAATCCAATAAGGTGAACCACAGAGAATAAAGCCTAACTTTTCATCTTTTAAATAACTTATTGCATCTAGAAGCCTCAAAGCAGTTGCCAAAGGGAAAGAACAAGTTTTAAGCAATCTTACAAGGGTTTTTCATAAGATTAAAGGGTAAATACATATCAAAGCACATTAAATTTGAGATCTAGATTGGATTTCACTATAATAATCGTCAAAGAGTCAAAAGGATTCTAAACTTATAAATATGAGCCTTTATAATTCCTTTCTTCTTAAGATTGTTATTGTAACTTTCATAATGTTTAGAAACTAATTTTCTCATATTGTTTGGATTATTATGAATGCTACTATGTAGTATTATATTATTTTCTTTTATTTAATGTGAATTTATATAGTTTACTCGAATTTCCTATAGAGTTAATTGAGATTGGTTTTTAAATGTTTATGTTCATGCAAATTCAATTCAAAGTTTAAGACTTAATATGTTTAGATGGAACAAATAAAATATATGATTAGATCAATCATTGGTGATGCACCTTGCATGGTTTCCCTGACCATAAGCTTACATGAGATATGTGGATTAGGTGTCAACTTAATCAAAACATTAGGTTCAATAAAACCTAATAGTGCATTCAATTCATGAATCAAGATAATGTGACAAACTGCTTAATTTGTTAAATTAAGAAGGAATCACATGACTTCTTTATAATCTTTTAATTCAATTTAGGGAATCTACAATCTAAAATAATCTAGAAAATATGTTAGAACAAATTTAAATGATAAATATAAAAACATCTCAGGGAGATTAAAAATCTAAATTCTAACTTCAATATTATTCATTAATTCGTCTTAGATTTGCTTTAAGTTTTCTTTAGTTTATTATGATTACTTTCTTTTAATCAATTAATCAATTAATCATCTTTGAGTAGGCTAGATAATAAGGATATAAATTCATTAATAGTTCTAGTCCTCTTGTATCGATAACTTGGACTAGTATTAGCTTTACTACTTAGCAATAGGTGCATTTGCCTTATTACATGTTGTGTTTTTTTTTGGTTTATTCTTTGGTTTATTTTTATTTAAAAATTAGGCATATTTACATGTTGTCAATTTTTTAGCGTCGTTTCCAAGGATTGCATTAATTATTAAGTTTTTAATATTCTTTGTTATGCTAGCCATCTTTACTTTGTTTTTGCTTTAACTTGCTTGGAGTTTTTGTACTTTTCAATTTCTTACAATTTTGTTTTCGTTTGAGAACTCTTCTCTTCTTCATCTTTGGTTTTTTCTCTCACTTTTCTAGCTAAGTACTCCTTTCTATGACCAAGAGTCACCTTTAAAACTTGTTTGAATCATATCTGAGGTATAGAGAAAACTTATGAGAAGTTTAAAGGAGAAGAAATTAGAGAATAATGCAAAGTTTGAGGTCCCCAATTCATAATTAGAAAACCTGGACTAATAAAGAGCATAGTTAACCATAGAAGATTTATTGAGACCATTTTTGCAAGGAATAGAGTCCAGTATACATAGGTAGAGGGTGGAGACTGCCAGCTTTGAAATAAATTCACAGATGATCTAGATGCTGCAAAATTATGTTCATTTTGATAGGTATCTAGATGAAGATCTTAATGCTTATATAGCAATTTCCTAGAGATCTACGACACATTAAGCTCAACGATGTCTTTGAATTCCTATTTTCACTTTGGAATAGAACTAAGTTTTGGCTCAAGTCTAACCCTCTTGGCTCCATCACTTCTTGGAATCAATTGGGGGAAAAGTTTCTTACTATGTATTTCCATCCTCCTTATTTTGTCAAATTACATAATGAGATTATTTCTTTTCGTTAGTGGGAGTAGAAAAACCTCTAGGAAGCTTGGTAAAGATGGAAGAACATGCTGAAAAAATGTCCACACCATGACTTTAATTAGGCATGCTCATGTAGACCATCTATGGAAGCCTAAACTTTAGGGCCAAGCTACTGATTAAAGCATCCTCTAGAGGGACAATGAGTTTTAAAACCCTAAAGTAGCTTTAGGAGGTCATAGAGAATATAGCTATGAACACATAGTAATAGGGTAATGCATAATAGAAGTTTAAGCCTAGTGAAGGGGCACATATTGTGATTACAGTAGCCTCATTGGAAGGTAAAGTGGTGGCTTTGACCAAAAAGTTAGAGAACAGGACAAAGGCATCTACCTGAACCCATATGATGATGTGTGACTTCTATAAAGGAGGGAACCCCAATTATAAGTATTAAACATTTGTAGTTGAAGGACAACTTGAGCAGGCTGACTATATGGGGAATTGACAAAATAATCTATATAGTAACACATATAATCCAGGGTAGTGTAATCGCCCCAACGTTTTATAGAGAGCTTAAGTCTAGCCAAGTTAAAACAACCCACCAAGCATTCATCATCAACGACAATACAAACAACACAACATAGAAGAGTTACTTGCCAAACGCATCACCACCTCATAAACCCGATTCCATAATATAGAAACTTCAATCAAGAATTTAGAAAATCAAGTCGAGCAACTTGCTAGAAGTGTGATAATTCTGTTTTTAGGTTATGTTTCTAAGTTATTTTCATGTGTTTTAAGTGTTATTTGTGTGCTTCAACCTTATTTTATTTTATTTTTTTCATATTTTCATTGTCTTTAGGTGTTTAATTGTTTTGTTGTATTATTTAGTGTTTAAGGGTAAATTAAAAGCTTATTTGATGAATGGATTGATGCACTTTGGAGGTTGGTTTCACAGGTAGCAGAATTTCAGCATTGAATGTGTCATAGGTGATTTAGTTGAGCCATTAGGCATATGTTTATAGCTCAAATGGCTATGAATTTTAGTGGAAACTAAGATTGTCATGCGAGGAGCTTGCAATTCAAATTTCAAGTCAATTAAAGTCCTTGAGAAAGAGTTATGGCCAAAAGAGTTAAAGATGCAAAAAGTTAAAGAACAACAATACATTATTGTGTTCGTGCACGATTGTGATATGATCGTGATACCCCTTAGATAAGAACTTTCTGTGACCCTAGTCCGCAAGCATAAGGGTGACAGCAGAGCCATGGGGGTGACATAAAAGCTGATCCTTGGATAAGTCAAACATGAGATTTTATGTTTTAGGCCCTCCTTTTGAGATATATTAGGTCTCGAAATCTTAGAAGCCTCCAAAAATCATTAAAAAACATCCAAAAGAGGCAAACGAGGATGTTTTAGTGGCCACCTAAAAGAGGAAAAGTGGATCCACCTTGAAAAACATCAAGAATCAACAAATTCCAGATTTTTCCAACATAGAGGGAGTGAAGAGAAGAGTTCTAAACTTTATCTAGTTTATTCTTTTCTATCTTTTATACCTTTTATATTGAAAATATGTTTGGTGTTGGATTTATTGTTGTTATAAGTGGTTGAACCATTTATAGGAGTTACTTTTGAACTATTTTGTGAAACTTTCTCTTATTGATTCAATGAATGGATGCTTATGATGTTTATTATGCATATACCTTGCAATAGATCAGGAAAGTGAGATTGAGCACTAAGGTTGGGTTGTACAACAAGAGTTGGTTCCTAATAGACCTATAAACATTCAGGTTTTGCAAGTAAGTGAAAGAGATCTTAATTATTTGATTAATTACTTATAGGATTGTTTCATATCTTGTTAAATGGTTAGGAAAGACTGTGTAAATCCAGAGATAGCATGATTAATTTTATCTTATTTTAACTAGGGACCACTATTTACACCTTGAGGGATAGGAAATCTTGGGTTAAGCATAATTGAATTAATATGACAAAAGGGAAGCAAAACAAGGATAGAAGTAATTCCTCATATCAAACATTGGTTATCAAATTCCTGCACTTTGCCCTATTGATTATTCATTCCTAGTTTGTTTAATTTTAGTTTATATACTTTAATCAAATGTTCAGTTCTATAGATTATCAAATGAAGATCCTAATGCTCATCTTGCAAGTTTCCTAGAGATTTGTGACACTCTGCAATTTAATGGGATGTTAGATGATGTAGTGGAGTTAAGGTTGTTCCCTTTTACATTGGAAGATCGAACTAAGGCATGGTTGCACTCTCTCAACCAGCATGATACCACTTAGGAGCAACTAGTTCAAGCCTTCCTTACCAAGTATTCCCCCATAACGAAGACATTAAGGATCATCAAGGAGATCAAAAATTTCTTACAAAGTGATGGAGAGTCATTATATGAGGCTTAATAGTAGTTCAAAGAGCTATAAAGGAGTTTTCCACACAACAACTTTCCAAGGGAGTTTCTCTTACAAACATTTTACAATATAGTGACTCAAAACATAAAAGGAACCATAGACACAATTTTAATAGGTATTTGATAAGAGAAACTATAGATGTAGCCTATGACCTCTTGGAAGAGACGGTGAACAAAGTTGCTTATGTTCTAATGAGAGGAGTAGACAGGGTTCCAAGGAGCAAAAATGTATGATCTCAATTGATTCGATGAAAACTCTCAAGCACATATTTAAACTCTTACCAAGCAATTGAACAACATGTAAAGAGCTTCTTCATCTTTAGTGAATGCTACACAAATTCAATGTGAGCTATGTGAGCAGGATAGCCATGGCACAGCTGAATGTTTCTTATTGGGAACCAGTGGTAACGAGCAAGTCAATTACTTGTACCAACAACATATAGATAACAATTCTGATTCTAACGCATATAATCCAAGGTCGAAAAAACACCTAAATTTTTCTTATAATACTAATAACGCAGGTAGCCAAATGAGAGCACAAGATCTTCCCAATTTAAACAATACTAACTTGGATCACTAGAGAACAAAATAAATAATTTGATGGACGTGTTGGACTCTAAATTCACAAATCACCAAGATAGTTAAAGGAGAATCTTTACAAGCCAAGAGGGCCAAAAGAGAATCTTTACAAGCCAAGAGGAGAGTCATAAGAAGGTGGAGGCTAAATTTGACCAAATTGTGAAGAACCATGCATCATCCCTCCACAATTTAGAGGTTCAAGTAGGGCAACGTGCTAATGCTTTGTCATCTAGGAGTGCAGGGAGCCTATCAAGCAATATCAAAGCTAATCCAAAGGAAGAACTAAAGGCAATTACACTGGGGAGTGGCAAGCAATTAAAAGAGGCATGCATTGGAAAGGAGAATCAAGTGAAATAGAAAGGCAAAAAGAAGATACAAGAGTAAGAAGAGGAAAGGCCATACACTCCTCCACCATCTTACAAGCCCAAAATTCCATATCCACAAAGGGTGAAGTAATATCATGTGGAAGCATTAAAGTGTATGCATAAGTATACCTAGTTCCTCAATGATATATTAACTCAAAAATGCACTTGGGAAGACAATCAAATGGTTACTTTGATGAAGAATTATAGTTCATTCACATCAAGTCGTATGCCTTATGACCTACAAGATCGATGGAGTTTTAATATACCTTATATTGTTGAGTTTTCAAAATATTTATCGTATTTAGGTGCAAGTATTAACTTGATACCTTTGTCCATTTTTAGAAAATTGGGACTAGGAAACGGCAAGCCAACATCATTGCTCATCCAAGTGATTAATCAATCCATCAAACTACCATATAGGGTAGTATAAGATATTTTTGTTAAAATGGCCAAATTTATAATTCATGTTGATTTTGTTTTGTTAGATTTTAAAGAATATATGAATTTTCCTTTGATTTGGGGTATGCCATTTATGAATACTAGTAGGGCATTAATTGATATGAATGAATAAAATCTAATATTAAGAATTGGTTATGAGAAGGTTGAGTTTAATATGACTAAATCTTTGAAGAAGCCAACTGAAAGTAATGTTTATATAAAGATTGATATTATAGATGAATGTATGAAGGAAGTTGAAGAGTAAGTTGAGGAATTGCAAAGGAATGAGAGTTTGGATCAAAAGGAGTTACATAAGGAGGATAAGTAAGAAAAGTTAGAGAGAATAGATTCACCCACACCACCATCCATTTTAAAGCCACCCATATGAGAATTAAAACCCTTAACCCTTACCTTCCCACCTTAGATATACCTTCTTAGGTAAGGATCACACCTTACGTATCATCATATTCAATCAACTGGATTTAGAGTTAGAGGAGAAATGATAGAAACCATTAAAAAGATGATGAGAGATATGGGGTGGAAAATTTATGATAATGGGGGGATTAGCCACAATGTTATTATACATAAGATCAATCTTAAAGAATGATGCAAGACAGTAAGGAAAAGATAAAGAAGGTTGAATCTAAACATGTAAGAGGTTCTGAAAAAGGAAGTGGTGAAGCTTTTGGATGGAGTGATCATATATCTAATTTTGGATAGTGTATGGTTAAGCCCAGTGTAATGTGTTCCTAAGAAGGGAGGCATGGCGGTGATAGAAAATGAACAAGTTGAAAAGATTTTCACTAGGACCATCATCGGTTAGAGAGTGTGCATGGAATATAGGAACCTTAATTTGGCCACTAAGAAAGACCATTTCGCTTTACCTTTCATGGACCAAATGATTGAGAGGGTAGCAAGGCCTGCTTTGTATTACTCCTTTAATGCGTATTCATGATACAACCAAGATTTCATCTACCCGAAGGACCACGATAAGACCACCTTCACTTACTCGGGTGGGACTTTTGCTTATACAAGGATGCCTTTTGGTCTTTGCAATACACCCCCCACATTCCAAAGGTTCTTGATGGCCACCTTTACGGATATGAGTGAAGACATAATGGAAGTATTTATGTATGACTTTTCTATTTTTCGAGACTCTTTTGAACACTATTTTTTCTTAATTTAGATAGAATGCTTAAAAAATGTCAGGAATTATTTTGATGGTCCAAGAAGGAGTAATTTTGACTCATAAAATCTCATACAAAGGGATTAAAGTAAATCGAGCCAAGATAGAAGTGATTGATAAGCTCACGCTTCCCACCAACATCAAGGGCATCCGAGCATTCCTTGAACATGTAGGGTTCTACCAATGGTTTATAAAGGAATTTTCTCTCATTATTCCCTTGACTCATTTGTTAGTTAAAGATGTACCTTTCAAGTTTAATGCCAGTTGTTTACATTCTTTTGATAGGTTAAAGAACGCACTCACAATAGCCCCTATCTTAACTTCACCAGATTAATCATCGTCCTTCAAGATCATGTGTGATGTAAGCGACCCTACCATTGGTTATATGCTTAAGCAATGGAAGGAGAAGAAGCTACATGCAATTTGCTATGTAAACAAGACCTTTATGGGCGAACAATTAAATTATACAACTAATGAGAAGGATTGTTTGCAGTGGTATTTTCTTGTGAAAATTTTTGTTCTTATCCTTTAGGCTAAAAGGCTATTGTGTTTACAGATCATGCCATATTGTGCTACCTTTTTGCCAGGAAGGATGCTAAGACTAGGTTCATATGATTGGTGCTTATACTCCAAAAATTTGACATTGAAATCAAAGATAAGAACGGAGCGGAGAATGTGGTGGCAGATCACTTATCAAGGCTTGAATTAGGACATTACCAAGAAGAAGAGGAAATCAAGGAGAGCTTTCCTGATGAAGCTTTAATAATACCTTTCGGGTGGTATTCTTCCCCCTAATCTATCATACCAACAAAGGAAGTGTTTTTTTGTTTTCAATGCTCTAGATATATATAGGATGACCCTATGCTTTATAATACATGTATTAATGATTTAATTCACATATGTGTCTCTTAAGAAGAAATACCTAAAGTTTTGACTCAATGTCATAGCTCACCTTATGCAGGACACTATGGAGAGAACAAGAGAGCGTCTCATATATTAGACTATGGATTCTATTGGACAATCTTGTTTAAGGACACTAGGAGTTTTATGCTACATTATGATAGGTGCCAAAGAGTGCACTACATTTCAAAGAGGGATGAGATGCCACTCTCAAACATCATAGAAGTAGACAAGTTCTATGTATGAGGATTGAACTTAATGGGACCATTCTCATCCTCTCTAGATAACTCTTACATTTTTTTTGGAGTTGATTACATTTCTTGGTAGGTTGAGGCCATAGCTAGTCTAAAGAATGATTGTAAAGTGGTTCAAAGGTTTATCAAGAAGATATTTACAATGTTTGGGGTGCCAAGACCATTATAAGTGATGGAGGAATTCACTTATATAACAAACTCTTTTGAAGAAATATAATATTCACCATAGATTGGCTACTCCTTACCATTCTTCAACGAGTGGCCAAGTGAAGGTGGTGAATAGGGAATTGAATAAAATTTTGGAGAAGGTAATGAGTAACTCAAGAAAGGATTGGGCTTTGAAATTGGATAACTCCTTATGGACTTATCAAAAAGCTTTCAAGACCCCTACAGGTACAAGTCCATATAAACTTGTGTATGGCAAGGCTTGCCATTTACCTTTAGAGTTGGAACATAAAGCTTATTAGTCAATTATGAAATTGAATAAGGATTGGAAACCAGCCGGTGAGAAGAGGTTGATACAACTTAATGAATTAGAGGAACTAAGGTATGATGCTTACAAAAATTACAAGTTATACAAGGAAAGGGTGAAGAGGTAGCATGATGCCCACATTCGAAAGAAGGAATTTAAGAGTGGGGACTTGGTGATTTTATTTATCTCAAGACTTCGGTGACTTCTTTGAAAGCTCAAGTCAAGATGGAGTTGCCCTTTTAAGTTCATTCAAGTGATTGATCATAGATCATTGGAATTGAAGTAAGCTTTACATTATAGGACCTCTCTCATATGAAAGTGAAGTCATTTCTTCCCTTTCCCTTCTTTTTTCATGACTTATTTGAAGCTTGGTCAAGCTCATGACCTTAAATAAAGCATATTGTGTCTAGTTATTAAGTTGTTTGATGTGTTTGTTTTAAGTTCTTAAGTTGTTTATTGCATTCTTTTTATCCTTCTTTTATTTGGTATGCTTTTTTTTTTCTTTGATTGGTGTTCTTAGGTTGTTTTGGATGTTAAATCATGATTTGAAGGTTTGAAGTGAGTTAGAACTAAGTGAAAGATCAAATTATGCAAAATAGGAAAAAAAAGGAAAATTTCTCTGCCACCTTCGTGCTTAAGCATGAGGATGACAACAAGATGTCACCCAACTGCTTATGCACGATCGTGATAGGCAATCTTCCTCTCCAAACCCCATAAGCCTCCATCTTTTTCACTTATTTTCTTCTCCCACCAATTTCTCTCACTACGTTCCACCCCCCAACTCCATTTTCAAGGTTTTTTGATCATTTTTCATCAAGTTTCCATCAAATATTTGTAAGTTATCTTGAGTTTTCCATGAAAATTTCAAGATTTGTGCATGTTACATCTTCTTCTCCATTCTTTGAATTCATTAACGCCACCTCTCTATATAGTGCTTCTTTGTTCTTGTCTCTTGAGTTTTCTCACCTTGTGTGTGATTTTTTACGGGACTTTTGTCATCATGCCTCCAAGAATAAAGTCTATTGTGAGGAAAACCATCCCACCAATCCAAGCATAAACAAGTGGAAGTGGAGCTAGGGACATTTCTTGAACAATACGGTGCTCCTTTCCTAATCTTCTCTAAATAAGAAGGTGATGGCTACACTCTTCTCGAGAATAAAACTATCCTTACACCTAGTTATTTTGATTTTGCTCTTTTGGAATGATTAGGAGTTAAAGAGAAATTGCTAAAATTGTGTAAAAAATAGGTGGTAAGGATGTATTTTTGCCAATGGATTACCCCACTTTTTAATAACTAAAACTTGGATTTTTTTACATCCTTGTGATATGAATCTAGTAAACTAAGTGTGTATTGGTTTACGTTAAGAGGTAAGACTCATATTTGGATGAAGCACAAGTGGAAGACAGACACCAAGAGTTTCCACCCACCATTTATTGGAGATATTTAACTAAAATTCCTAATTGCAATGCTTCAAATGCTCATATCCTTAGCCATGAATGTTTACTCCTGCACAAATTCATTTGTTATGCTGTTTTTTTCCAAAACTCAAAGTAAAAAATGTTCTACTAGGAAATTGTTTTTGTTATGGTGAATAGATGAGAAGATTAATCTTCATATATTTTTTTTTCTATTTTTTCCCATCTCTAGTGTAATCTGTGGCTAAGAGGGGTGCATATTTAGGTATGAGATATTTTCCCACTGTACTAGCTTAGCACTTTAAAATTGATACTATTGGTTTGGCCTCTATCCCTTGTGAATATTTTGATGCACTCTACTTGAGACATTCAGAGATTCTAGAGCATTCCAATGTGGAGGTCCAGAATCCTTGTTTCTGCACTCTCTATAAGCTTTTTTACCTTCTTTTGATTTATTGTTTGTTTCCTTTGTTGATTTAGTTTGTGTTTTATAGAATTGTGAGTTGTCTTGTTTTGTGGCTTTAATCGTAGTGTTCTTTATTTTGGTGTTCTCTTCACACATTAAAGAGAATGCGTCCTTCAAGTATGGGGAAGTTATGGTAGTCTTTGTGTTTGTGTTTACATTTTGCATGGCATTTAGGATGCATTTTAGATTATTAGTATTAGGTGTATCAAGTTCTTTATATTTGAATCATTGTGATGAATGTGTTCCCATGAAATTATATCATTGTAGTCGGAATGAGATTAAATGTGCTTAATGTTGAATTAAGCTGCTTGAATAGAAGGCAAATCACGCTGATTGAATAAAGTAGTAAGTTGTATAAGCTTGCTCAGAAATTGATAGTTAAGTGATTAGGTAATTTACAGAAGTATGATGGATTTTCATTTGAGACTATATAAGGAATTGAGCCTATATGATTCCATTCTAAAGCCATTCCATTTCCTTGTGTATATGATACTCCCCTAGATGATTACCTTTAGAACTTACACTGAACCAATTTGAATCTACTAGATGCATTTTCAATGGAAATCATTAAGGAACTCCTTCTTTTAACCCTTAACTTAAATGACCCACCTATGTTATTGTCCCTTCTAAACCCCTTTAAGCCTTTAATCCTTTTTTTTTTCTTGAAGAAACACCCCATTTCAAAACCTGAAAACCCCATTATGCTTACTTGCTCACAATTTTAATAAATTGCTATGTAAGCATTAGTTTGGGACTTTTGGGTTACTTTTTTTTTCTTAGATGGCTAGAGCAGTACTTCTATCATAGTGTACATTACATTTAGTTTTTTTTCCTTATTATTGTAAAAAAAAGAAAAGTAGAAAAAAAAAGAGAAAGAGAAGAATCAAATATAGTAGCGATGATAAGTGTTTAGTAGCTAGTTATATTCATATGAATATCTCAGAATTATATTTAATTATGTTGTCCCTTTTATACTTAGTGCTTTATGAATAATTGTTAAGAAACCCTTAAACTCTCCTTGACTCACCTTAACCTTAAACCTGTTATAACCCTAAACAAAGTTCTTTTAATCTATTGAAGCATTCCTGGGTTGATTTTGTATCACTAATTATCCTCAAAATAATCAATAAATTCACATGTAATTCTAATTCAAATCCAAATCAATGTAATGGCAGTGTACTAGTCATAAGTAATAAAGTAGAGCACATTTAATACTTTGAAATGTCGAACCCATAGAGAAAATCTATGAATACTAAGGCAATTGTATTACAACTATCTAATGAACTCAGGATCTTTGAGACTAAGGAGGTCAGTTTAACTAAAAAGAACAAATTTTACAATTGCATTCTAAGTGAACTAAGGACTACCAATTGATTAAATTGCTAAAGACTAGGCCTAAATGACTTAATTAAGTTATCACATGGACTAGATTTTCTAGTCTAGGACCTTCACTAAATTAAGAAAAATCTATGGTTAAATAAGTGTCTTTTCTTTAACATTCTTAGTGGTTTGGTCCACTCACAAGTTTAAGAAGTAGGCTTAAAATTTAGGAAGTTCTAATCCTAAAAACCATATATAAGACTAGTGCCCTCATGATCACTAAGGTAGTTTTATCAGATCCTTGAATTAAACCATGTTGTTTATTGAATTTTCCAATGATTAAAGTAAAGATTGTCGGGTCCTTAATCATCTTAAATCATATTATAAGTGGTCAACTCAAAATAAGCATTATGATCTCAAATAAACAAAGATTATCATCCAATCATGTGTTATAAACTCACTCAAGACATTCAAGAACCTATTCTTAGCTAGAATTTAGCTCAAAACATCATAATTAAACAAGAAAAATTGTATTGAATCAAAGCAATAATTTTTCTTGCCATATATGAATAAAGAGAGCATAAAATAAGAGATTTATTGTTTAAAGGGCAACAAATTATGGAACAACCTAATAGAAAACTTCCCAACATGTATATGAACTCCCTTGAATCCTCAAAACAACATGAAATTATAATATACAAAGGCTGGAAAAGAGAAAGAAAAGAAAAACTTAAAAACTTAGGAAAGAAGAAAAGAATCTGATGTTTGATTTGAATTCTCCTCTCAAATCTGTCCTAACTTTTTTTAAAATGATCTCCAAAGCTTCTTATATATGTTGGTTACAAGTAGGAATAAATTGGGCAAGTTGCAGCAAGTACAGGAGTAAGTTGTAGTTGAAAATTGTATGACAGCTACCAAAGCAACACTTAAAGAGAGAAAAATGGTAGGTTATGATATTGCCGTTTAAGTCTCTATCTTTGGTACTAAAATGATGGTCTGAAGAGGACAACGGTAGGCTTGTTATTGCCGCTATTTTAGTCTAAATTTCATACTTTTTCTACATAATCTCATATTTTCTTGGAGAATTAGTTTCTATCTACATTGTACAACATTTATAATCATAATTATGAACTTTAACATCAATTTGGAATCAATGTGCCTTAAAATTGGATGAAATTCATATAAAATAAAAATGGGAATTAACAAATAACTTCATATGATTTCATATTCTTTCAAACTTCAACCTAACTTGTATCAAATGATTTCCATGCATAAAATGGATATACACAAAACAAAATGATTCATCTTTTAGGAATTTCATATATTTCAGCCATTAAGCACAAAATTAAGCAAACTTTTAAACTTTTTAAGGCTTGATTGAGATGCCATTCACACGAAGATGAATATTTTGTCGTGAACATCCCCTATTACTTGCTAAGTAACCTCACATCAAATGGCTACTAGCACCACTCTTTAACTTCAACTAATTGGTTCGAAACCAGTAGAGTGAATAAACATTGCTCAAATTTTCACAATTTAAGCACTTGTTTCCTTTTTATATATATTTTCAAAATTTATTCATTGAAAATGTTTTTTAATTAAACAAGATATGGAAATGTTAAAAGAAATCATAAAAAGATTTAGGGATATGCATTTTATACATAGAAACTCCTAATGCTTATCAAATATCCATATTCCAGAACATGAAACCGTCAAAGTTCACTATTAATAAACATGCTTAATTAATAACATAACATCTCAAAATATCAAAATGATCGAATTCAAAAAGGAAAAATGGAAATGATAGCCATCAAAATTAAAAAGATTTTCAAAAAATTATATATTACTTTGAAAAAGATAATAAAATGATATACTTTAGAACAAATAAAACATAAGTGTGACAAACCACTCCCTCCCCCACACTTAAATTGAACATTATCCTTAATGTTCCTAAAACACATAATAAAGCACAAATAAGGGGAAAAGGAAAAGAAAGCACCTCGATAGAAGCCAATATCACTTAAAGATCCATTAAAGGTACATTTGAAAACTTGCTTCATAATGCAGCAACAATTAAATATAACACCTACAATTCCAACAAAACAGAATGAAAGCACCAAAAATTAAATAAAAATAGCTATGCTCCATATTAGAAATATGACCAAAGCACACCAAACAAAAGAAAACACTCCAAACACACTTTAAAACTAGGACTATGGTTAGGTTTCCTCCCAAAAAGTGATTCTTTAAAGTCTTTTAGCTAGACCTTAAAGTTATAGAATTTAGTCTCTTCATTGGTCCAAAATCTAACATTTTAACTTCATGCTCTTAGAAATCAGAATAGGAAAAATTTTGAAAGGGTTTAAAACATATAATTGGTTTTGACAAATTGAAATGTGATCCCTCATGGAACATAACTCATGAATTTTAAAATTCCATGGTAAAAATTCTTGAATTACCATGTCTGGCCTATCATCAAAATCATTAATACCAATAAAATGCATAAACTTTATTGTTTTAGCAGATTCAACCTCATTATGCTTGACAGATTCATGAAAATTTAAATATTTAAAAACCTTAAAATCATTGTCTTTAACTTGAATATCATCCTTAACACCAATAAAATAAATATAAGCATCATCCAGGTGATCATTTAACAAGCATGCATAAACACTTTTATCACTTTCCAAGTCAACAATGGCATTTTAACTTTTAATTTCAATTTTGTCCTTACAATCCACAAAATTCCCAACATGATGGTTAAAAGTAATGGAAAATGATCATCATCATTAGCCATAGCACAAACTTTGAACTCAGTGTGCTCACATTCAAGAGATGGAGTTGGAGTAATAGATGTAACTGTTGCCATCAACACTTCTCTCAAATTAGGATAAGAAGGTTCCAACTCTTTAACTATGGATTGATTGTTAGCTAGATGTTCATCTAATTGAGATATATTATAAAAGGGTTTATGCAATTTTTTAAAAACTAAATAGAGTTCCTAGACTAACATTCTTTTCTTTATTTACATCCTCCAATTTGTGACCATTAGGCATAGTAATTGTCATAACATGATCCTTAGGGGTAGGTTCAAGTATGCTAGGTAAGGTTTTAGGTAACCTTTAATCTAAGAGTTGTTCAATCTAACCTACTTGAGTCTCTAAGTTATTATTTAAGTTTTCATGAGTTTGCATCCTAGACTCATTACTTTGAATATTTCATCACTATATCTTCAAGATTGGACTTTTCTTGGTTAATTGACTAAGAAGGGAATCCAAAATGAGGATTGACATGGGAATTTTGGTAGGCTAGTTGAAAGTTTGATGAAAAAGTGGGGTAGCTCTCCCTAGAAGGATTATGAATTCATTCCTTACTTATTAGAAATACAATGATCTAGGGAAGGTTTAGAGGCATAAGAATGGCAAACTTGGGAATCTATTGAAGTATGAAAGCAACTACCATAATAATCATAAACCATAGAGTTTTGAAATGCATTACTACCTATTTTAGCTTGTAAACCTTCCAATTGCTTACTAAGGCCACATATTTAAGTTTGCAAATTTGGGAATTCATTAATAACTTGAGCTCTAAATGATTTCCTATGAAAAGGATCAGAGTTATATTGAAAGCTATTCGAGGTCATATCCTCAATTAACCTATATGCTTCACGTAGGGTTTGTCTTATTAGAGTACCACCACCAGCAGTATCTATGGGACTACGAGTAGAATTGGTGAGTCCTAGATAAAAGATATGCACCTACTCAAAAATACTAAAGTTACGCATAGGATAAGTAGCAAGTAGCTCTTTAAATCACTCCCAAGACTCATATAAACTATCACTCTCATATTGTTCAAAAGATGAAATCAAAATTTTCAATTTTGCTATCTTAGCTTGGGGAAAGAAATTAACTAAGAATCTATAGATAAGATCATCCCAAGTGGTGATGGAATCGAGTTTGAAAGTGTTTAATCATGTGCGAGCTCTATCTTTCAAATAAAATGGAAATAATCTAAGTCTAAGGGTCCCATCTGAAATACCAAAAATTTTATAAAGATAAGAAATATCTATAAAATATCTTAAATGATCATTTGCATTTTATAAGGATGAACCACTAAACGGAGAAGACTTTATCAAAGAAATGAAAGCACGCTGAATTTCAAAATCATCTGAGTCTATCCTAGGCCTAACAATGCTAGACTTAGGACTACTCATATTTTGCATTGTCAATTCTAACATGGTTAGTTATTTAAGAGGTTAAACATTGAAGTTCTCGTGATGTTCCATTTCTGACTAAACTTGATCCTTACTAAAAATATGTTTAATAAATTCATAAGCTAAGAATCAAGCTAAATGAAATAAGAAACAAGTTAAAACTAATAAGAGAATAACACAAAAGCAAACACACAAGAAAGAAAAGCAAAGGCAAACACACTATAAACAATATAAATAATATTTACACCCTATAGTAATTGACACTAATATTTTCCTAATATCACAGCTAAGTTTCCCTAGAAACTGTGCCAAAAACTTGCTGGGTTTATTTGGTATCACTAATTATCCTCAAATTAATCAATAAATTCACATGTAATTCTAATTCAAATCAAAATAAACTTAACGGCAGTGTACCCATCCCAAGTAATAAAGTGGAGCACATTTAAGACTCTGGAATGTCGAACCCGCAAAGAAGCTGTATGAACACAAAGTCAATTGGATTAGAATTATCTAAAGAACTCAAGATCTTTTAAACTAAGGGGGTTAGTTTAACTAAAAAGAACTAAAATTCTTTCAACTTTTTAATTTCATTCCAAGTGATATAAGGATTACCAATTAATCAAATTGCTAAGGACTAGGCCTAAATGACTTAAGTAAGTTATGAAATGGATTGGAATCTCTAATCCAGGGCCTTTACTAAATCAAGAAAAAGTTATGGTTAAGTCACTTCCTTTTCTCTAGCATTCTTTTTTCATGATTAGCTTACTCACGAATCTAAGAAGTATGCATAAAGTTTAGGAAGTTCTAATCCTAAAAACCATATTCAAGATTAGGACCCTCATGGTAACAAATGTGGATTTCTAAGATCCTTAAATTAAACCATGTTGTTTACTGAATTTTTGAATGATTAAAGTAAAGATTATCGAATCCTTAATCATCTTAAATCATATTCTAAGTGGCCAACTCAAAATAAGCATTATAATCTCAAATAAACAAAGATAATCATCCAATGATGTGTTATAAACTCATTGAAGACATTAAAGAACATGTCCTTCGTTAGAATTTTGCTTAAAACATCATAAATAAATAAGAAAAACCAAATTGAATCAAAACAGCATATGTTCTTGCCATATATGAATAAAAATAGCACAAAACAAGAGATTTAATGTTTATAGAGCAGCAAATTATGGAAAAAACTGATAGACAGCCTCCCAACATGTCTATGAGCTCCCTTAATTCTTCAAAATAACCTGAAATTACAATATACAAAGGCTAGAAAAGAAAAAGAAAAGAAAAACCTAAAAAATAAGGAGAGAAGAAGATAATTTGATGTTTGATATGAATTCTCCTCTCAAATCCATCCCAACTTTTTTAAAAATGATCTATAGAGCTTCTTATATATAGTGTCTAAAAGTAGGAACAAGTTGGGTAAGTAGCAGCAAGTAGAGGAGCAAGTTGTAGCTGAAAATCGCATGACAGCTACCAAAATGACTCTTAAAAAGAGTAAATCTATGGGTTATGAAATCGTCATTTAAGTCTCTACTTCGGGAGTAAAATAGTGGTCTGGAGAGTACAATGGTGGACTTGTTACTGTCACCGTTTTAGTCCAAATTTTAGACTTTTGTTTGCACAATTTCATATTTTCTTGGAGAATTGGCTTCCACCTACATTGTATAACATTTATAATCATACTTAAGCACTTTAACATCTAATTGGAAGCAATGTGCCTTAAAATTGGATTAAATGCATATAAAAGCACATTAAAACATAGCCTTAACACTTACAATAGTGTAGTCTCCTAAAAGGAGCCTTGAGCAAATCACTAACCTTTAAACATTAGAGAAATGAGTAAATTTCATGAGGAAAATCTATTTTGTTTCCATGATTACATTTCATCGACAATATGATAAGTTAAGTTTGTTTATGTGCACTGATGAAAACTAGTTATGATGTGTGTTGTAGCTTGAAATTTGAGTTGGGCAAAGTTTGACATATTGCATGGACTTAATTTCTTTGAAAATGAATTGATAAGGTGTAATGGTTTGTTCGATTTTTCTTGAGAACAAACAAAGGTTTAAGTTTGGGGGAGTTTGATAAATGTGCTTTTAGGTTATGTTTCTAGGTTTTTTTACATGATTTAAGTGATGATTATGTGTTTCAACCTTAGTTTATTTGATATTTTGAAAATTTTCATTAAATTTTAGGTGTTTAATTGTTTCTTTATATTTTTTAGTGTTTGAGGGTAAAATTTGAGATTACTTTAAGAATTGATTGATGCACTTTGATGGTTGGTTTTATAGGTAGCAGAAATTCATAATTGGATGTGGCATAGGTGATTTTGTTGAGCCATTGAACATAATTGTAGAATTCAGATGGCCATAAAATTTGTTAGGGAGTAAGATCAACATGTGATGAACTTGTAATTAAAATTTCAAGTCAATCTGAGTCTAAAAGAAGGAGTTAAGTTCAAAAGAATAAAGGATGTAGAAACTTGGAGAACATCAGTGCACAATCGTGAAACCCTAGAGCTAACCTTTAGATGAGTGAAACACAGGATTTAAGTTTTAAGACTCTCCTTTTGAGATATATAAGGGTTCAAAACCCTAGGAGCCTCTAATAGTCAATAGATAGCATCCAGAACAGGCAAAGGAGGAAATTTTGGTGGCCACGTGTTGATGGTAATTTTCATTGGTTTTGACTGCATATTTTATTATAATTTTTGCCCATTTAATAATTGAATCACATCAATATGAGTTTATTTGTGTTTATGCCAAGCATATGATTTATTATAAGCCAATTGGAGGAGATTTGAGCTTAATTGGAGTAAAATGAGGAAGGAAGTCTTGGAGCTATGTAATGCCTTCAATCAGTCGATGGATGTCTTTTATTCGGTCAACCGAACCATCGATATCGATCAATCGGTCCATAGTTTTAATGCATTCGATCAACTGAACCATCTACGTCGGTCGACTGATCTTGTCATCCATCGTTTTAATTCCTACATTTCATGACTTCAACAATGGCGTTTCATTAAAAGGGCACAATGCCCTAGAGTATTTAAGCGATAATTCAAACATTGCTAAGACTATTCATTCATACGGAGATAGCGATATACATTCAAAAAGCAGAGTGACAAAGAGACAGAGACACTGAGAGGGGTGATGTCATTGTTGACCAGCGAGTTGGTGAACATCTAGACAAAGCATCCTTGTGCAGCGTCAACTTCAGCGTACAATTTTCTTTTTGAAGGACACAAGACCATAAAGCCATTAGGAGGAGATGGCTGGAGCCCTTCAATCCATCCATTCAGCCACCATTTTAGTCTATTTTTTCATTATGTTCTTCATATTTCTGGATCCTTTAATAATTTAATTGTTATGCTTATGGTCTTTTTGTGTTTAATCTTTTTTCAGAATTTTGTTTTGTCCATATTGTGATTATATATTTTAAATATTTATTCAATTGCTTTATTTTGTGATTTAATCAAAGGAAACATTAGTTTTGACCATGACTTGTGTTATATTGATGAATATGTGTGAGTAGGTGAGTTTGGTTGAGGTCAGGATCAATATTAGAATAGGATATAATTTTGTGTTGATGATTCTTATTTAATTGAATGCTTATTGAGCCTTATTTAACTTGATCCCCTAGATTAAGACCTTAGGTAATTGAATGTCTTAATCATTGATGTTTAATTTCTGGAAAACCAATTAAGCAACATACTTAATACTAAGCATAGACTAACCTTAGGATTTTATGTGAGGATACCTATGATTAATGGATTAAATTTTAGGCCTCTTAAGTTTAATGCTCTTTATTCCAATTTATCTAGGGACGATTTAGATGAGTTGAGAATAAAGAATAAAAGGAATACCTAAGAACTTTGGGTACAACTTGTTTAAGTGAGGTAGATCCTGAATCTATGCATTGTTATCACTTTTAAGCACCTAATCAAACTGAAGTCTGATACCTCAACCATTTGTCTGTCATTTGGTCTAGTTCATTGCTTTTGGTTCATATCTTGCATCTATTATATTTTCGTATCTCACTTTCCTTGTTTGTTTGAGTTAATATTTCAATAAATCAATTCTTGATCTTCTGAGTAATTTTACATCATTTAAATTAATTGCCTTGTGTGTTGGAATCCCTTGGGTATGATACTCGGTTCTTACCATTTTATTTACTACTTGTTGACAAGGTACACTTGCCTCTAAGTTAGTCTAAGTTAGCATTTGATTTTTATTACTCTGTTTAGACTACAACAAGTTTTTGGCCCTGTTGTTGAGAAATTCCTAATTTAGAGTGATTAGGTTAGATGGTGTTTAAAATTGATTGCTTGCTTTTAATTGTTTTATTTTAGTGTGTTTGATTCTAGTTTTAGTGCTTTGTTGCTTTCTTTTGATTTGTTTTCTTTGGATTATGAACACTCGTGGTCACAAACCCAAGAATTTTCCACTCGATATTGAAATTGAAAAAATTGTTCATAGTTTGAGAAAGGAAGAAAAGTCGAATCATAGTTGTAAGCCAAAAGAAGAGAAAATTAAAGATCATTTTATAGAGATGGCACGTCGAGAAGAAGATGTCATGCAACATCCTGATGGAGGAAGAGAATTGACTATGATGAATCTGACTATGGGAAACAACAATAGGCCTCTACCTCCCATTGCAAGCCTAATGATTACAATAGCCAATTATGAGATCCCCCACAATATCACTTCTATAGTCAGGGTCTCAGTTTAGTGGATTACCTTCAGAGGATCCAAACATTCACTTGTAGACATTTTTGGATATTTTTGACTTGTTTAAGAAGGATAGGGTGTCGAATGATGTGGTGAGGTTGAGGGTTTTCCCATTTTCAGTCGAAGATAAGGCTAGAGCTTGGTTGGCTTCATTGCAGCCAGGGTCCATTACTACTTGGGATGAGTTGATGAGATTGTTTCTAGCTAAATTTTTCCCGCATGGAAAAGCTTTCAAAATGAAAAACAATATCACTTCATTCACACAGTATGAGAACGAGAGCTTATATGAGACATGGAAGAGATTCAAAGAATTGTTGACATAGTGCCCTAGTCATAGGTTCACCACTTGGCAGTAGGTCAACACATTTTATATTAGAGTGACTCCTTCGACCAGGAGCACAATTAATGTAGTAGCTGGAGGTAGTCTGATGAGAAAGACCACAGATCAGGATTATAAACTGATAGATGAGATGGTCACTAGCAGTTTTCAGTATTATATAGAGAGAAATCCTAGAAAACCTACTGTTATTCATGTTGTGGATAATACAATAGCCTTATTAGCTCAAATGGATGTGTTAATAAGAAATTTGGATGACCTAATGCATAATGTAAAGGGTGGAGCCAGTTCATTGATAAAAAGTTGTGCTATATGTGGGCATTATGGTGGAAATTCACATCAATCTTTAGAATGCCAGGTTAGAAATCCCTTTGCTGCAGAATAAGAAGAGGCCCATTGTATGGTCAATTTCAATAAAAAAATATGAGATACATATTCCAACACCTCCAACCTTAGGTGGAGGAATCACCCCAATAATTTTGTGCCAGCTGAAAAATCTAACCTTAAAGAGTTACTTTCAAGTACATATCCAACACCAAGGTTAAGAAGCAAAATTAAAAGTCATCCATCAAGAACTTGGAAAACCAGATGAGTAAATTTGACAGTTTATTAAAAGAGAGACGTCTTGGGTCATTTCCTAGTACTACATAAGCTAATTGTTGCGTTGGTAAGGTGACTTTAAAAATTTTGAAATTTGAATGATTTTAGAACGATATTACTTTGAAAACTAGCAAAAATAAGGCAAGTGCACCTACCGCAAAAAGAAATATAATAGAGTAAATTTTAAGACATTGAATGTCGATACCATGGGGAAAAGTTTGCTTAATTACTAGGTCGATTACATTACAATTGTTTAGGAAAAATCTAGAAAATTTGATTAAAAATATGAAAATTACTTAAACTAGACTACCTTCTCTTAAACATTAAAAAATGATTTTTAATTGCTTCTAAAATTTTTTTAAAATTACTAAATGTGTAAATTAACTAAGGATTAGAAGATTGATGATTTAATTAAGCTTTAAAACACATTTAAGGTTTGATTAAAGTTCCTTCACAAAATCAAAACAAAGCTATGGTTAAGACTTTCTTTTTTCTCCATTTAATGATGTCTAAAGTTCGGTTATGCCTTAAATCAAGTTGATGGGCTTTAATTTCAAGAAGGTAAGTTTTGTAAATTAATCTCAGAACTCTAACTTTCACAAAAAAATTCCAGGTTTGGTCATATAAGGATTAATTCGTGTTGCTTATTGATTTTTATAACAATTTAAGATGATTTCTCATATTTAAACTATCTTAAACCCTAATCTTAAGTGTCCAACTTAAAATTGGTTGATTTAGTCCTTCAATAAACAAAAACCAAACACTTTAACATGTCTTAAAACTCTTTCAAATCATCAAAACACCAATCCCTAGCAATAGAAAAGATTAGCCACACATTTGCATTAGAACATACAAGATATGCATTTTATAAAACATACTTTGATAGATTTAAAATTAAGAGCTTAAATATAAAGTTTAGATGTTACAACAAATTCCAGATAGACTTTTGGATGTGTATTGAACTCCCAGCTTGATTTTAGACTCCAGCCAAGCTATAATTCATCAAGATCGTGGGGAAAAATCAAGAACATTCATGGACATTAGCATAAAAACATCAACTTTGATTAATCCGAAAAATGGAATAAAATAAGAAGTAATCTAAGTTTAGAAACCCCCTTAGATGATTCCTAGACTCAAATATGATTGTTAACAACAAGCTCCAATATTAAAAAACTCATAAATACACTCAAAATTCCAAATACAAGGTGTTTAAAGCTAAGTACTAAAGGAAAACTATAGTGAGAGAAGAAGAGTTCTCTCTAAGACTATGGAAAATCTCTTCTTCTCTAATATCTACATGTTTTCTGTAGGTTCTTTGAAGTTTTCAGGACCTAGAGAGCTCCCACTTAGTGCTTGTAGACAAAGGGATTGATTAGCAACATAACAAGCCGCAATCTTGGAGATTTGAGGTTGAAATTATTGACTATAGCTATCAATAGCACGCTGCCTCTAATCCATGGCATCCTGAGAAGGAGCCGTTAATGCTCGAGTTCTACACCCATTAATAGCCCCCCTATTTTTCCATTTAAGTGACCCTGCCAGGGGGTTATTAATGGATAGAAAAGAGAGGTATTATTCAAGTTTTTGCTGCAATCTTCATCATCAAGCTTCATTCTGCAAATTAAAAATAATAACACATAAATTTAACAATTAAGCACTGAATTAGGGGTCATAATTCAATAAATTAACTATTAAAACTTTATCAATTTGACCCCTAACAATTCCCCCGCACTTAAACATTTGCTTGTCCTCAACCAAATTAATTCGTCCACAAAGTCATAATAAGATATAAATAGGAAAAACAATTCAAAATTCACACTATAATTATTGAAAATGCTGTTTTGATCCTTCAAAAATTTTGACGCATGCAATTGTTATAAGATTAATACACCATACCAAATTGAAAATTCATTTAAATCCTTTTATTCTTTTTCAAGTTTCAACCTAAATCACGAAATCAATTCCACATGTAAAAGGCAAATGACTAAGTTTAATAGATCATCTTTTTGACATTTCCACATCCTTTTAAACAACAATTAAAACAAAAATGGCTTAATCACTTAATTAATTAAATTAGTAGGTAGAATAATCGAGAGTTCACTTCAATGTTTTTACGCAAAGGTAAACATTTTGTCATAAACAACCCTCAATTATTCAACTATGTCACAGTAACTCAACTGACTATTTTGTCCCACTCATAATTTCAAATCTCCTATACATATACATTTATAATGTTTCTTTTTTTATACACATATATAAAATTTGAAATCAGAGGAGTAGTTCTGCTTATTTATTTAACTAATTAAGTAATTAAAAAATTTTCTTTTTAGAGTTAATTCCAGCTCTTTTTCTTTAAATGAGATTAATGCCTTAAGAGAAGTTACAAAGTTACTTAGAGAGTTGCATTTTATTTATGGAACATCATTCTAATCGTTAGGTATCTACCTTTCAAATTATGAAATGAATTAAAGGCAATTAGTCATTAATAGTCAAAATTATTCAAATAACATTCAAATTGCCAAAATGATTGAATTCAAATGAAAGCATAAACAATAAAAGGATGAAAATCAAAAACTTTTTTTCATAATTTATAAACTACGTTGAAATTGATGATAAATCAAATCAATATCAAACAAAAAAACTCAAGTGATAATTTATAGACTATGAAAAAATTGATGATAAATCAAATTACTATCGATCAAACAAAACTCAAGTGATAATATGATAATTTCCTCCTCCACATTTAAACCAAACATTATCTTCACTGTTGAAAATAGAAAAAGAAAAGCATTATGTAAGAAAGTAGGGGGAAAAATACACTCATTTGATATATACTTGAAGATTTGTTGGTGGTGTATTTGTAGGATCTGAAACAAACAAAAACAACAATACAGATGATAAGATAAACTGTAGCTTAAAGCTCCAACAAATTTATTGAAATGAAATCGCATCGAAAAATAATCAAACTTGAAATTAAAGACCTAACACACAAAATAAAATAAAATCACACTCAATTACTACCTAACAAGGATAATTCCTACTTCATTGAGGATTAAATAGTGAAAGAGCCTCAGAAGACTCCTCAGCTGAACTAGGCATATACAACTCCACTCTTTGCCCATTAACCTTGAAAGATGAGTGATCATTGCTAACTTCAATTGTTCTAAAAGGATAAATCTTGGTCACAACATAAGGGCCAGTTCATCTTAACCTCAACTTTGTTGGAAATAACTTCAATCTCGAATTACACACCAAGACCGTGTCACCAACCTTGAAGTCTCTGTGAAGTATATACTTATCATGCCATCGCTTAAGTCTTTCCTTATACGACTTAGAGTTATCATAGGCTTCAAGACAAAAATCATTTAACTTATTCATTTTTAAAAGCTTTTCTTCTCCAACCTTCTTTGAGTTAAAAATCAGAAAATTTATTGCCCAATAGGCACGATGTTCTAACTCAAGAGGCAAATGACAAGCCTTACCACAAACCAATTTGTAAGGAGACATACTAATAGGTGTCTTAAATGTGTTTGATATGCCCACAATGCATCATCTAACTTCATTGACTAATCTTTTCTTAAAGAGCTAATAGTCTTTTCCAAAATTCTCTTGATTTCTCTATTAGATATTTCAATTTGACGGCTAGTTTGAGGATCGTAAGGTGTAGCAACCTTATGGGTAACACCATACTTGGATAAAAGGGATTAAATTTTCTTATTACAAAAATGTGTTCCCCTATCACTTATAATAGCTTTAGGTGTCTCAAATCAAGTGAATATGTTCTTCTTAAGAAAACGAATTACACTTCTTGTGTCATTAGTTAGAAGTGTAACTGCTTCAACCCATTTACTCATATAATCAACAGCTACTAAGATGTATTGGTTAGAGTATAATAGAGGGAATGGACCCATGAAATCAATACCCCAAACATCAAAGATTTCGCAAACTAAAATATTGGTTAGTGGCATCTCATGTCTCCTAGAAATATTGCCAACCCTTTAATAACTATCACAAGACTTCATATGATAAATAATAGCATAAATGGGATAAATAATACCAGCATTAATGAGCTTAACTACTTCATTATTTACAACTTCCTTCATATTTGGATTTAGTCTATGCTGAGGTTGGACCAAAGTTTTACTTCCTTCTTCAATAAATATTCAATGAGTACAAATAGAAGGACTTAATCCTTTAATATCCGCTAAAGACCATCCTATAACCTTTTGATACTCTCTAAGAACTCTCAATAATCTCTCCTTCATCGTGTCACTTAATGATGATGAAATGATAACAAGCAATTGATATGGAGGTCTAAAAAATCCATACTTTAAGTTTAAATGGAGAGTCTTTAATTCTAGAGTTAGAGACTCTTCGATTAATGGTTTTTGAAGGGGTTAGATCAGCTTATCCAAAGGTTCCAATCTTCTAGATAGTATCCAGTTAGAAGACTCCTTTCCAAGTTCTAATTCCTTTAATGCTTCCTTGATTTCCTCTCCTTCATCTTCTTCAGCATTTGATTGGATCAAAGCCTTTTGCAATGAATCTAAACAAAGATATTCAAATGGATCAATTGAAGTAGAATGAACTCTAATGAAGTTACATGAATCTAGGGTGGATGGATGCTTCATTGCTCACAAAAATTAAACTCAATCTCTTCTCTTAAAGCCTGAGAGGGAGCTTTCCACCATATACATCGATTAGTTCCTTGACAGTAGCCATGAATTGTCATCTTAAAATGATAGACACTGTACTATCCTCCTTTATATCCAAGACAATGAAATAAATGGGGAATAAGAATTTATCAACCTTAACCAAAACATTAATCCCTCTTAGATAAGTCACTGATCTGTCAGCCAATTGCAATGAGACTATAGTGGGTTTAGGCTCCTCTAATCTTAACTTCTTGAAAATTGATAATGGTATTAAATTAATACTTACACCTAGATCCATTAATGCCCTATCAATTTGTAAGCTACCAATTGTTCAAGGAATGGTAAAGCTACTATAGTCCTTGAGCTTTAGAGGTGACTTATTCAACAGAATAACAGAACACTCTTCATTAAGCTTAACTATCTCATATTCTTCTAACCTTTTCTTCTTGGATGGGATTTCCTTTAAAAACTTCGCATAAGAAGGCATTTGGGCAATTGCTTCAGCAAATGGGATATTAATATGCAGCTTCTTAAACATCTCCAAAAATTTCCCAAATTGCTTATCTAAATGTGTATTTTTTTAATCCTTTGAGGGTATATTATTCTAGGTTTGTAGGGTTGTACATTTAAATCAGCAAATAACCTAGGTAGCTTATCTGAACTTGCACCCTTATCATCCTTTTCTTTCTTCTTTTCTTCCTCCTTAACTCTCGCTCTCTCTCTCTTCTATCATGTCCTTCTTCTTTTCTATCTTCTTCATTCTCCACCATCACTTGCTTACCTTTCTCTTTTACCTTCTTCCTTTCATTCTCAACCTCTTTTCCACTTATTAAAGTAATCGCTTTTGCGTGCTCTCTAAGATTGGCTTCAGTTGTGCTAGGAAGCTTACCGAGTAGCTTTCTTGTAAGAGTTGAGCAATTTGTCCAACTTGAGTCTCTAAGTTCTTTATTGATGCTTCATGATTTTACATTATAGACTTATTAGATTGGATATACTTAAGAATGGTTTCTTCAAAATTAGGTGTTTCTCTTTGAGGTTGGTTAGCTCTAAAGGTAGGTGGAGGTGGTCTTTGAGAATTAGCTTGAACTTATTGAGGTAGTTGTAGGTAGTTTTGATTATTACTCTATAAAAAACTAGAGTGGTTCCCCCAACCAGGATTATAGGTATTTGAAAAAGGGGGTCCCCTTTTCCTATTGAAATTATTAACAAATTGGGCTTGGTTTGGTTCTTGGGTAAAAGGACTTCTTTCTTGACACTCTAATAATGCATGAGAGGTATTACCATAACATTCACAATCCATCTTATGAGAACTACTACCAGTACCAGTCATCAAACTATCAAGCTTCTTATTCAGTACTTCTATTTGAGTTACAATAGCTACTGTACCATTGATTGTAAAAACACCACGTGGTTTCTTTGGATGAAGTTTGGAATTGTACTGAAAATTATTCTTAGCCATATCCTTAATTAAATTGTAGGCTTTGGTCGTAGTCTTGCTCATTAAATTGCCTCTAACTGCATCATCAATGGTGCTACGAGTTGAAGGTGTCAATTCAATGTAAAAGATATCAACTTGCTGCCACGTATTGAATCCATAATTTGGACACTTTGCCAGCATCTCTCTAAGTCATTCTCATGCCTTATATAGACTATCATTCTTATATTACATGAATTAACTGATCTCAGGTTTCATTTTGGCTATCTTAACGGGTGAGAAAAATTTAACAAGGAATAACTTCATCAAGTCATCTTATGTAGTAATAGAACCAGGTTGAAGTGTTGACAACCAAGCTTTCACCTTGTCTCTAATAGACAAAGGGAAAAGTCTATGCCTAATTACATCATCAGAGACCCCATTTTTCTTAAAAACATCACAAATATCAAGAAAATTTTGAAGATGTTCATTAGGATCTTCTAAAGCTGAATTTATAAATTGGGAGGACCTAACCATTGAAATGATGCTATATGGGATTTCAAAATTATTTGCATTGAATTTGGGCTGCACAATGCTAGCCACAGGTCTACCTCAATTCCCTAAAGCTAAGTCTACCATGGTTGGTTCCCTACTTTCTATTTGAGGTCTTACAACTACATGTTCCTTAGGGTCCATATCTACAGTTTCAAATTCAGTGTCACTTGATGTTCCTACGTCTAATAGATCGAATGGGGTTGCACGAGCTTCTTTCTTCTACCTTCTCAGCATGCGCTCGAGTTTTGGATCGAAATCTATTGGCTCAGGATGGTGTCCCTGAGTATGCATACAAATTTGAATAAAATACTAATTAAAAGAAAATAAAGCAAATAAACTAAGCAAAAAACAATAAAAACACACAAAGCAAAATAAATAGAAAATAAATTAAAAAATAATAATTATTATTATTAAAAAAAACTTTAACAAGTCCTAAAGTAATTGACATTAGTTTTCCTTATATTAAGGCCAAATTTTCCTTGGCAATAGTGCAAAAAATGTGTTGCGTTGGTTAGGTGACATTAAAACCTTGAATGATTTTGAAACAATTTTACTTTGAAAACCAACAGAATAAAGGCCAGTGCACATATCGCAAAAGTAATATAATGGACTCAG
>JAOXYD010222063.1:0-18884 GCA_028565735.1 Pinacopodium congolense
AGCTCTTTAATATCTTCAAGATAGCTCTTACACTTTATACCACATCAACATATCTTATAAACATAAAAGATTGAAACATTAGTAAGAATAATGTTTTGTCATCATCGAAACACATGATTAGAACCACCTTGGTTCAACATCTTCCAAAAGATCGTGAGCTACATCAATAGTTTTTCTCATCAAAGAAACTCTGGCATTTGCATCTATAGTTCCTCTAGTTCTCTGATTTACACCATTGTAGAATGTTTCCAAGCTTCATAAAATGACTCCTCATCACTTTTTGGAAAATTAGTGAACTCCTTGATGATTCGTGTAGTCTTGGTCAAGGGAAAGTACTTAGCCAAGAATGCTTAGGCTAGCTGCTCCCAAGTAGTGATATGCCCTGAATAGAGAGAGTTATACCATGCTTTTGCTCGATCTCTCAAAGTAAATGGAAATAATCTTAACCTCACAGCATCATCAGACATCCCATTAAACTTAAAGGTATCACAAATCTCCAAGAAGTTAGTAAGATAGGCGTTGGGATCTTTATTTGACAACCCATAAAACTGCACACCACTTTGAAGTATGTTGAGGAGTGCCAACTTTATCTTAAAGTTGTTTGTGTGAACCGTATATCGTGTAACTCCTTAAGGACTAAAACCTGGCCTCATGAAATCCATCAATTTCCTCTCAGCTCCTACTTTCTCTCCTTCTTCTGCCATTTTTCTTTTTAGATTTTCTTGGCACTTAGCTCTTTTTAGTCTCCTCTCTTATCGATTAATGTCAAAAAGCTCTTCGTCAATCACTTTGTCAGACTTCTCGTACTCCTTGTGTTCATGCACCTACAAATACACAAGGAAAAGTGTTAAATACTCTTAAATAAAAGTCACCCAAACTAAACAAGATACTAAACAAACAATCCTTAGTAATGACATAAAAAATGTAATAAAAAATTCTTAACTCATGCCTCCCTTAGCATTATATGAAACTTGCGATTGGGTAAGCTAATGAGGTTTGAGGTTTTAAAATGGGGTAATTTCAATAAGCAAAGGGTTAAAGGCTCAACAAGGCTAGGAATGGATAATAAAAGGGTATGCCATTAAACCCAAGGGTTAAAAGAAAAAAATGGAGCAATCATTTAAAGGAGAATATGATCAAGATTGGAGAAGTTGCTCAGTAATGTCATATCTACGAATGAGGTCAGGCTTAACAGTATGGACACTCACATAGAAGGTATTACAACTATAAATGGGTGACACAGATAGGACAGTTGGTTGGATTAAATGCAAAACAGGAGAAAGAAAGGGCAACCAACATTCCAAAGGTGAAGCCAAATGAGTAAGTTGAGGAAAATTCATTTACAAGTGGTGAGGAGATAGTTAGTCAACCAATAGAGTAGGAAGAAGAAGCTATTGAAGTTGTAGGTTTCATCAAAGAAAAATAGGCATCTCTATATATTGATTTTATTGGTATAATAATTGCTGACTGTAGGCAAGCGATTGGATTCCAAAATCATTGATTAAGGTACCTTATACAAATAATTGGCGATATGGAGAGAAAATTGGTGATAGATGTAAAACCTCATACATCATTAGTAAGTCATCCTAGATATGAGGAATTCTCGACCGAAGGTATGGACCAAAAAGGAGAATCGTTATTTTAAGTACTTGCTTTCTTGTAGCATCGTAGATTTCAATTTCTATCATTCAATTTCATTTTTATTTTTGGTTATTTCTTTACTTTCACTATTATTTTGTGGCTTAATCTCTGATCTTTTAGTTACCTTGTCTAGTAGAGCGACGACGTTACATATTCCAGGGAGTTAGGTTGTTCCCTTCTCTTTCTCTTTATTTTTATTTATTATATGTGACCATCGAGGACAATATTCAATTTAAGTATGAGTGGAATGAGATGATATTCATGTTTAATGGTGCACTTATATTATTGCAAGTCTTTTTATAGCTAACTTGGTCATTTTAGTTGGAAATCATGCTAAGTTTGGTTAAATATTATTCGATATATCTTGATATGATATATTTGATTGGTGCAATTGGTATGGAATAACCCTTATTCGAACATGGATTTTCTGAATTGTGGTTATGAATGTATGGTGAAAATTGATTCTTTTTAATAATTCTAAATTGAAAGTAGTTCGAAGTGGATTTTCATGTGAATTTGGAATGGAAAATAAGATATGCATGATGAATTCGATGGTTTGAGTGAATTTGAAAGTTTATGAAAAATGGATACTTGATGATCATTATGATTTTTTATTTATATAATTCATTTTGTTTTAAGAACAAAAATAGAAAGGAAAGAAAAAGAGAGAAAAAAAATAAAAAAATTTGAAAAAAGAAGAGAGAAAATAAAGAGAGAGAAATAATTGAGCAATATTTCACTCTAGTGGCTTTATATCTTAAAAAGGTCGAAGTTCATGAGTGGTGTTAGTAGCCAATTGGTGTGAGGTGGTGGCTTGATTGAGTAACCGGGGCTGTTCATGATAAGATGTTCACTTTTATGTTACAATACCAAGTGACCTCCCAACCAAGCCATTGCTCAAGCGTGTTTAAATGTATTTTTGCTTATTTGTGTTCATTTAATATATAAGATGAATTTTTATGAATTGGGTTGATGTTTGAAGAAGGCATGAGGTAAATCAAGTAGAATTGTGATTCAATGTGAATAATTGGTTGCATAGCATTTTTTGAGGATCTTTCATGATTTAATGAGTGGAATAAAGATTAAAACTAATTGATAAATTTATGACATGTTTGCATAATAATCTTTGTGAGTTTCTTGAAGATTTAGTATTATGCCAAGGAATTGGTTTTGGCCATGTTTAGTAATCATATATGTTTATCCATGATCAAGCTTGAGTTATTTTACATTAGTTACATTCAATTGCATAAGTCATATTAAGTTGCTAGATTCACCTTTAACTATCCTTAGAAGATGTCTAATTGAGTAACTAAGTGAGTTGCTTGAGGAAAAGTAACAATTCAAGTGTGGGCATGTTGTTGATGGGTAATTTACATTGGTTTTTAATGCATATTTTGCTATGCTTTTTCCCATTTATTGTATGAAGTACACCTATGTAGAGCTGTTCTTGTTTTCTTCAGGTACTTGATGAATTGGGAACAAATTAGAGGAGTTTTAGACTGAATTAAAGCAAAGAAGAGGCAAAGAATCAAATTTCAAATTCAATACAATGGTCTGACAACCTGCCATATAGAGTAGCTTAACCCGCTGTATTGTTCTAGTTCAGCCCTCCTTATTGCTTTGAGTTTAAGACCAATATGTGGGTCTCCAGACCATTATATTACTCCTCCAGCCCTCTGTATTGGTGTCAGAATTCAACATTTCATTAAAATCAATGGCATAACACATTAAAACGAAGTAGTACCACTCCAAAACCCTAATAAGCCATCAACATATATAAATAGGGCTTGAAAACATGGATAAGAGAGGAGGATGACAGGTTAGAAGAGGAGAATCACTTTAGGGTTTAAAAGTTGCATTTTTCCATTTCTAGTTAGGGTTTAGTGTAGATTTTTGATTCTTTTGTTTAATCTTGCCATTATGCTATTGAATTGAAGCCCCAGGAGCCTGTAGGTGGACTCAAGAGTGGGATTTCAACAGATTTAGACTAATTTTCTTTTGTAGTTCCTTCTCTTTTTATCCTATTTGTATGAGCTCTCAATTTTATCAATAGATATGTGTTTTATGTTATATTCTTGATTCTATTATTGAAGATTTGTGCTTAAATTTGCTTAGTTAGAGTTAGGATTAATTGGGTTTTATGTGATTGAAAGATTTTTGACTAATTAAAGTGCTTGATTTGATCTTTCTTGAGTATCCTTCTTAGTTAGATCCTTAGATGATTAAAGGATCTATCACCATGGGATTTTAATTATTGGAAGATTAATTAGGTAACATAATTGAATTTAAGCATTAAACTGACCCTAAAGTCTTTTGTGATGGTTCTTAGAATTAAAAAAACTTAATTCTAGGTTTCTTGCGTTTGATGCCTTTTATTCCAATTTGTTTATTAGACTAAAATAGATGAATTGAGTTTAAAAGAAAAAAGTTATTTCCATGATCATTGGTTATGTCTTACTTTCGTGATGTATGCCTTAAATCTGTCCATTGAATTGTCTCTTATTTGCTTAAACCATTGAAATCCAAGCCCTAGATAATTTATCTTTTATTAGTCTTTTAATCCTTTAGCCTATGTTTAGATTGAGCTTTGTTTGTTTTTATTTTTGTTTGTTCCTTTTTATCTCTTTCTTTAATCAATCTATTTGGAGTTGTTTAGATAATTAAACATTAATTGGCTTAGTGTTACACTCAGATTCTTAGGGAGAAGATACTCTGTTTCTTATCGTTTTATATTACTTACTGATAAGGTGCACTTGCCTTTGATTGGACTGGGATTAGATTAGTCAAAATTATAGTAGATTTAGATTGCAATATAATCCTATTTAATTTGATAAATCAAAAGAAAGTTCTCTTTATCTTAACTTATCAATTGAATGCATTAATTCATTCTATGAGACCTATTGTTTTGGCTAAGAGCTCATACCTAACCCAGATATCTTATATAAACTTATCTCTAGGTCCCTATGCAAGATGCTTTGCCTATAAAGTGATCTAAAGCATATAATTGATTTATTAATCTAATTATTTACAATAAAAGCCTTGTAAGTAAAGTTTACTTAGGCATAACAATTAATATCTAATTTCATTAACATCCATAAAAAAATGTAACATAAAATCTAGAAATCAAAGTTAAATAAAGGACAATAACAAATACTACATCTTAGAGTTTATAAAAATCCAAATCTTATGAAAAGATTAGTTCCTACACACTACATGAATTATATAAGCCACCGTAAAGAAGAAAGAAATACAAAAGCTTATAGAGAATTGTCTTGAATCCTCAACTCTTTGATGATTTTTATATTCAATCTTATCCTTGATCTTCAAATTAATGCGTATGGATCCTTTTCTTCTTCAATATTGTGCCAAAACCTTAAAAGATAGCTTAGAATTTGTTAATTCTTCCTTAGTGGATGCTTTGGGGCTTCATAGAATAAAAGGCATCAAGAAAAAGACCTAAAATTGCTTAAAAACATAAGGGGTCCCAAGTGGATCATGACTAAGGACCATGGTCATGATTGTGGCTACGATTCTTTTTGTACAAAAGTCACAGGCAAGGTCACAACCGTGATTTTGGTCATGACCCCTCTAGCACTTCTCCAAATTATTTAGCTTTCAACTTTTCTCGATATTTTTACTATAAATTCTTTGTTGCTCATCCTTTTACCTTGAATTTTTATATAGAACTCAATAACATGATTTTATTGCTCCCAAAATTGATCTGACAACAATTCTAAGTCCATAAGTGCATTTAATTTTACGTCAAAATACCTATAGTTGAGTTGTCACTTGTTTCAACTTTTCCTACTCTTCTATTAATTCACTCTTCATGGTATGTCTTGTAGTCTTGATATTTGATGTGGAGGTTTATAACTCGATGCTATATATGATAAACTTTATTCCACATTAGTTCTAATTCCAAAAATGCATTAAAATGCTCACCAAAATCCTAAAAAATATAAACAATCATCCAAAGAAACATAAGCATCATCTTCTTTAAGAATTAATCAACCATATCGCATGGAATTGCCTCTTAAAACTAAGATATTATGAAAACATGCCTAAAAATATATTATAAGAGTGTTATCAGCAATTTCGTAAGATATTATTTAACCAGTAGAGCATGTAGGGAGTTTAATAAAGGAAGCCATGTCATTGAAGAATCTATACTTGTAGTGTTTGATGAGACTAACCCTTTTTAAAGCAAGATAGATCTTGGAAATAATGATGTAGGTTTGTCCAAAGAATTGGAAAAGCTAGTCCTTAAAGAGGTAAAGGAGGATGGACAAACTACATCACATGAGCTAGTCGTAGAAAAAGCTCTAAGTTATGAACATTGGATTTTGGCCATAAATGAAGAGTTAAACCAAATTTAAGAAATAAAGTATGGATTTTAGTATCTAGGCCAAAGGATCATCAAATTATAGGCAAAAAAAGGAGCATTTAAGAACAAATTAGATGAATAAGTTAGCATAGTGAGGAAGAACGCTTGGTTAATAGTAAAAGTGTATAACCAAGAAGAAGGTATAGATTATGATTAAAAATTTGCCCCTATAGATAGGTTAGAAGTAATTATGCTTTTACTTGTATTTGCATCATAAAAGTATGTATGATGAAAAGTGCATTTTTAATAATTTTTTTCAAGAAGATGTATATTTAAAGTAATCACCCTGCCCCTATCCCCCTTCGCTGCTAAGTGAAAACTATAGGCACACATCCCCAAAGTTAAATAAGGATGAGGAAGGTAAACTAGCATATGCCAAATAATTTAGAGGTATGATTGGTAATTTGTTATATTTACTGATAGTAAACCGACATAATGTTTAGTGTATGCTTATGTGTTAGGTTTCAAACATGTCCTAAAGAGTCACATTTATTAGGCATACAGCACATCTTTAGGTATTTATATGGAATAATAAACTTGGGACTTTAGTGTTATAGAAGCATCATTTTAGATTTAGTAGGTTATCAGATGTGGATTATATGAGTAGTTTACTAGATAGGAAAAGTACCTCTAATGTTTGACAATTTTAGGTAATTCATTAGAGTCTTGATTTAGTTAAAAAAAACAAAATTATATATGTTTATCTACAGAAGAAGTAGAATATATTACTACTAGTAGTTATTACAAACAAATTCTGTGACTTATATAATAATTTAAGGATTGTGAGATTGAGCTTAACAAAATAGGTACGATAATATAAGTACAATTTCTATAACTAAAAATCCCATCTAACATTATATGAAAAAGTATATTTAAATTTAGTATTATTTTATTAGGGGTCCTTCTCAAAATAAGGATATTGAATAGACACAATGCATCAATTAAAATATATTTTTACTAATCTAAGAGATAGGTTTTGCATGATTAGAAGATATTTATATATGATAAATGGCAGTTCATTATGATAATTTTGTTTTTCATCACACTTATTTACTTATATAATTATAGTTTGTTTTGTAAGTTTATAGTTATCTTTTTAATGATTCCAAAAAGGGTGAGAGTTAGATGTGATATTGTGTCTTACTAAGGGGGAATTTGATCTTTAATGAACATAATGCATGAATATTGGGGAATAATGAATTTTAATCAACTTAGGGGGGGTTTTGTTACTAAATTAAAGTTGTTAAAGTTGTAATAAATTTATTTGTGTAAAAAATTGAGATTGTTGCTAAATTATGATTGATTTAGGTTAAGGTAGCTAAAACTTGATAATATGATGGTTTTTGAATGTGTTGTGATGAATATGTGTTTTAGATATGGTATTGTGATTTTGAGTTGAAATATTGCTTGATTAATGTATTAAAATGTAGTTTTCTTATTATTTTCAGGAGTTTTAGTTAATAATGGTTAAGGTATTTAGTGAATTGATTATTTTGGTGTCTTTTTAGGTATTATAATTTATATTATCATATGGTTTTTTCACCATAAAAAAGGGTGTTAAGGGGAATGTTTGAACTAAGGGAGGTTTCTCCTTGTTTTGATGATGACAAAAGAACCTTGTTATTAATGTTTTGTTGTGTTTAGGGTATTCGTAAGATAGGCATATCAAAAAGGTTTGGATGATATGTTTTGGAGCTTAAGTGGAGCTTATGATGATTAAGTGAAGAGGGCTTAATTTGGAAGAATAAGATAAAATTTGTATAGGTTGAACATTGTAATTTTTTATGTAAGTTTTACTTCATCTTGTTATTATGTGAAAAGGGATCATTTCATGCGTAATTGTATTTTTATTTATAATATACATATAGGTTGCATAATTAAGAGGAAATGTGGGGGGAATCTTTTAAAATAATCCTTTTGATGAGTTTAAGCCCTATGGTACCCAAGGGGGTGAACTAGGTGGTTAAAAATTTCTTGGCAAATTAAAATACTTTAAATACCTTAGGCCAATTTTAACTATGTGATTCTCTAAAATAAAAATAAACTTAAATAGAATGATATACTTATGGCAAGATTAAACAAATTCAATCAACAAAAAAATAAACACAAGATTATAAAGTTAGAGAGATAAGGGAAAGAGAGAACACCAAGATTTATAGAGATTCACCTACCCTAAAAATAGACTACGTCTTCTCTCTGACTACTTATTGGAAATTCACTAATAAACTATTCTTACTATATATAGGAGAAGAGTAACCTTTACAATAATCTTGATTATAAGGTCAAGAGGAACCTTAATAACAATCTTGATTTTAAGGCCAATAGGAACCTTTACAATCTTATTTTAGAGTGAAGACTAACCTAATCCCATCTTGTTCTAAGGTCAAGAAAAACATATATAACAATATGGAATTCTAAGGGTTAAGGTGAAGCCACCAATCTTATTTTCTGTTAAAGAGTAACCTAATCCAAATAGTTAAATTATACAATTTTTAGACCATAAACACAACCCCTAAATTTAGCTTCCCTTGAGCTTCAAAACATGCTTATATAGCTTAATAGGACTTGATCAAAATCAATTCAAATATTAATGCAATTCAAATCTTGTTTTCTACAAGACAAGGGCAACCTATCAACAATCTTTGTAATGGAAAAGATTAGCCTCTAACTCAATCAATAAATACATAAATTCAAATCCCCCAAAATAAAGTAATCAAGCACACCTTTAATGGTGTTTCACTAAAACTCATGCAATAAAATCCAATCTGAATTTTAACAAATTAAACGTGCAGTCTTCAACTTTCTAGCCTAGAAAGAAATGTTTTTAACAAACTAAATGGCATGAAACCAACATAAAAAACCTACAAAAAACTTAATCAATTAGTTAAGAATCAATCGCAATAATAAAAATAATTTTAACACATCAAACATGTGATCTAAATTAAGAGAAAATCTAGAATGCTCAAACCTGGACAACTTTGAGTAATATGCAAAGATTAGTCTCAACCACAAAATATAATGGATGAAAAATTAAAAAAAAATACTGGAAACCTCCTAAGACCTTAAGAAAACTGAAAAAGTCAAATTTTCTACACTAGAAACAAGTTTAAATATCAAATCGAATTGAACAAATAACTATACAGAAAACTTGATAGATTTGAGCAACTTGTGTTATTTAAGCTCAAACAAACATTATAAGTGCTTAACAATTAATGTAAAAGCTTCGCTGCACTCTAAAACACCTTAAGAAAAATGTATATGATAATGTGGAATCAATAAAAAAGTTTTGTAAGCTCAAAATTTAAGAATACAAAATTTCAAAGAAATTAAACTAAAACAGAGATAGTTTTGGTGTTTACATTTTGAAAGCTTGAATCTACAAAAATAATGAATCAAAAACTCAAATGAAATCTTTATCAACTTCATCCCTGTCTAACCTTATAATAAAAAAAGAATTTTAGACACCCATAAATGGATTTAAAATGAGAAAAATGAAGACAAAACAGAAATAAAGGCAACTTTAGAGAGTTTGAGAGATTCGATCTCTTGATTCGATTTTCAGAGTATTAAGAAGATGTAAAATTATTTGAAGAGGATATATATAGTTTATAAAGCTTTAAGGCAAGTTTATAAGTGTATTATAAATATTAGAATGAAGAATAGAGATAAAAACCTGAAAGAGGAAAGTAGCTGTTAGAGACAAGGACTAAAATGGTGCCCCTTGGAGCTTTAATCGGCGTCGTTGAAGGATGGGCAACCCACTATTGAAGTCCCTAGAAATAAGGGTAAAATGGCACCCTTGTGACCTGCCTTTTAGCTCCTTTTAACCTGCCATTTTACCTTTATAAAAACACAAAATATGAACCAAACAAGATCCAAACCTTTCGAAACAATTTCCGAATATTAATCAAGACTTTAAACAAGTTTTAAAACATAATTCAAGGTTATTTAAACTATCAAAAAAATTCAATTCATTCAAAACATAAGAAATGCATTGATTATAAAAATTTTCATTCTTAAACAATTTTGAAACTTTTCAATCCTTTCATAAACCATAATTCACAATATAACTATGAAAAAACCAATTTAAACATACTAAAGCAACTTAAAACAACAATTTAATTCACTTAAAATTATCAATAAGCATACACTAATATAATTTATCACATTACTTCTTAATTATGCAATATTTAGCCTATATGTCATTTTAATTTAATTCTTAACATGACAAATGACATAATGAAATTTAATTGATCACTAAAACCATAATTTAAATCTTATATGCCTATATGAAAATGTATCATGCAAATGTGAGATCCCTTTTCAAGCATTGATTAAGATCAAGGTTAGAACACTTATAATCTAAGACATACATTTTTCTAACCAAACTTGATTTTCATACTCTTGATCATCACTTGATCTTTAATCCTTATCCATTCTTGACATTCAATGCTTTAGCTCTTCTACCTTAGCTCTATAAATATGTTCTTGCACTTTAAACATTTACCTATCTTAATTACATATGAAAACTCAAAAATTAGTAATAATAATGTTTTTTCATCATCAAAACACATGATTGGAATTTGCTTGGTTAAAAACATTCATATCTAATGCATCATGTATGACATGTATGACCTTTTCAATTAAGAAAAAAACTTTTTCATCATTTGAAAAACAATAAAGGCCATTTGAAATAAGATTCCATAAATTAATATCTTGGCCTATAAGAAAAAATTTCGTTTTAATTTTCTATTTAAGAAAATCATTTCCATAAAAAATTGGTGGCCTATGAATATCTAAGTCCTCTTGACCAAAGCAAGGTGCCATTTCTAATCTTTACTCACAATTTCATTAGAAATTAAGCAAATTTGAGACCAAAGCTCTCATACCACTTGTAAGCGCTACGACACCCAAGAGGGGGTGAGGGGGTGAATTTTGTTTTTATAATTTTCTTTGCAAGTTAAAACACTATAAACACCTCAGGCCAATTTTGACTATATGATTGTCTAATCCAAAATTCAACCTAAATAAAATGATATGCTTATGACAATATTAAACAAATTCAATCAATAAAGAAACAAACACAAGAGCATAAAGATAAAGAGACAAGGGAAAGAGAGAACACCAAGATTTATAGAGGTTTTCCTACCCCAAAGATAGGCTACTTCCTCTTTCCGACTACTTGGAAATTCACTAACAAACTAATCTTACTTTAAATGGGAACAGTAATCCTTACAACAATCTTGATTATAAGGCCAAGAGGAACCTTAACAATAATCTTGATTCTACGGCCAAGAGAAACCTTTACAATCTTACTTTAGGGTGAAGAGTAACCCAATCCAATCTTGTTCTAAGGTTAAGGGAAATATATACAACAATATTGAATTCTAAGGGTAAAGATGAACCTACCAACCTTACTTTCCAATGGGTGAAGATTAACCCAATCCAAATAATCAAATTATATAATTTTTAGAACACAAAAACAACCCCTAAATTTAGCTTCCTCGAGCTTTAAAATAAGCTTATATAGCTTAACAAGACTTGATTAAAATCAATTCAAGAAAGGGGATCAAATGCATCAAATGCAATGCTTATGCCTTATATAATCTCTAATGCACATAGAAGGCCTAAAGTAATCCAATTCACAACCAAGATTTAATACAAGTTAAATCTTGTTTTCTATAGGCCAAGAGAAACCTCTAAAAAATATTTTAAATGGAAAATAGTAGCCTCTAACTCAATCAATACATACACAAATTCAAATCCCCCAAAATAAAGTAAGCAAGCACACCTTTAATGGTGTTTCACTAATGCTTATGCAATAAAATCCAATATAAAAATTATAGAGACAAACAAATAGTATGAAATGTCTCCTTACACCTCAATAGATAATAAACCATTGAATTGATCCCCCAAAAACGTGATTAATAAATCAAATTATTAGATTTAACCTATATGAGTACAAGTTGTCCAGAATGTGCACACTTCAACTTTCCAGCCTTGAAATGAACGTTTTTAACAAACTAAATGGAATTCAATCAACATAACAAACCTACTGAAACCTTAATCAATCAGTTAAGAATAAATCACAAAAATAAAAATAATTTTAACACATCAAACAAGAGATCTAAATCAAGAGCAAAGATAAAATTCTCAAACTTAGAAAGCTTTGGACAATATGAAAATGTTAGTTTCAAACACACAATATAATGGCTTAAAAATTAAAAAAAATATTGGAAACCTCTTAATACCTTAATCAAACTAAAAAAAAATCAATTTTACTACACTAAAAATAAGTTTAGATATCAAATAAAATTGAACAATGAGCTATATAGAAAACTTGACAGATTTGAGCAACTTGTGTTCTTTAAGCTTAAACAAACGTTATGAGTCCTTAAAAATTGAAGTAAAAGCTTTGATGCACTCTTGAAACCTTAAGCCAAATGTGTATGATAATTTGAAATCAATAAAAATGGTTTCACATTCTCGAAATTGAAGAAAACCAAAGTTAAAAGAAGTTTATCCAAAATAATGACAATTTTAGTGTTGAGACTTTGAAAGTTTTGAATATAACAAAATAGTTAACCAAAAATTCAAATGAAAGCTTTATTGACTTTGCATATGTCTCACCTAACTGGAAACACAAATTTTACATATCCAAAAATGGATTTAAACCAAGAAAAATAAAGATGATTGTAGACATCATAAAAACAAAAACAAATTTAGAGAGATTTGATCTCTTAGTTCAACTTTCAAGGGTTTTCAGAGGATCAAGAAGATGGAAATTTGTTTTTAGAGGGTGCATATAGTGTCTAAAGGCTTAAGGAGGGTTTATAAGTGTAAAATAGCCATTAGAATGAACAATAAAGACAAAAACTCGAAAGGAGAAAGTAGTCGTTAAAGGCAGGGATTAAAACAATGCCCTCTGAAACCTTAGATGGTGCCCCTTGAAGCCTTAAATGTTGCCCCCTGAAGGATGAGCAGCCCATTGTTGAAGTCACTGGAAACAAGGGTAAAACGGCAACCTTGTGACTTGCCATTTAGTTCCTTGTGACCTGCCCATTTCTCATCTAGAAAAACACAAAACATGAACCAAACAAGATCCAAACCTTTCCAAAAAATTTCTTAATATTAATCAAGACTTTAAACAAGTTTTAAAACATAATTCAATGATATTTGAATTATCAAAAAAATTAATTAATTCGAAACATAAGAAATTCCTTGATTATGAAACTTTTCATTTTTAAACAATTTTAAAACTTTTTCAAGACTTTTATAAACCATAATTCTTAACACAACTATGACATAAACCAATTCAAACTTACTTAAGCAACTTCAAGAAACAATTTAATTCACCTAAAATCATCTATAAGCATACACTAATATAATTCATCACATTACTTCTTGATTATGCAATATTTAGCCTATATGTCATTCTAATTAAATTACTAACATGACAAATGATATAATCAAATTAAATTGATCACTAAAACATAATTCAAATCTTATATGCCTATATAAAAATGTATCATGCAAATGTGAGAGCACTTTTCAAGCATTGATTAAGATCAAAGTTAGGGCACTTACAATCTAAGACACACCTTTTCCTAACCAATCTTAATCTTCATACTCTTAATCATCACTTGATCTTTAATTCTTGTCCATTCTTGACATTCAATGCTTGAGCTCTTCTACCTTAACTCCATAAATATATTCTTGCATTTTAAATATTTACCTATCTTAATTACACATGAAAACTCAAACATTAGTAATAATAATTTTTTATCATCACCAAAACACATGATTGGAACCTCCTTGGTTTAACAATAAGTAAAAATATTTTGAAGCAAATTTTTAATGTATGAGTGAGTTAAGAAAATGTTCCAAAGTATTTGGAATTATTTTGGGCTGATTTGAATGTGTTTAATTACATTTTGTTAAAAACTATTTTGTATAAGTCTTATTCAATCGACTAATGTTAAGATGCAGGTTAACCATTGTCAACAAGAATATTGCACCAATGGGCAAAAACCAATGGCTTAGTAAACTGATGCAAGGTATGGGTCGATTGATGTTAATAAGAATCAGACACTAATAGATAAAAACCAATGGGGAAAATAAATTAAATGATTTTTTAAAATTTGTGCAACAATCATAAAAAACTAATAATCTAATTTTTCACTATAAATGGCTGTATTGGGGAGTGTGTAATGGATCCAATAAATGTTAACACATCTAAGTGTGAATTGAAATATTTTGAGATTGTTTTTGTCAAATTTTATTGAGTTTTATGTGAGTTTGATGAAATTTTGTAAGTATTTAATTGAATGTATATTTAAGAGTTGTGTTGGCCCTTTTTAAAACACTTTGTCAGTCAAGTAAAACACATTTTAAGTGTGAGCTTGTAAATTGTGGAACTTTGAAGGTTACCTTTAAAAAGGATTTTTGGTCTTTTGGGATAATGAAATACGCAATAAGAAGTTAAGGAGTGGATGTTGGTGTAGAGGTTGACACTTAGCCATTACAAACACTGATTTGTGTATTCTTACCCTTACACGTTTACTTTTAAGTTCAATATTATTTCTTTTGTTTCATAATTTTTATATTTTTATTAAATTTTTGTTAAGTTTCTACATTTGATTAGAGGACTTCGTGAATTTAATATCCATTAACTAAAAAATTTTAAAGAATCTAATTAACCCTGCTTTTAGTTGCCAATTTACAGCAACAGTTTGCAAGCTTAAAAATGAGGGTGGTATAGGTATGAAACATCCAAAATCTTATAGTAGAGTTTACTTGTAAAAAGAATATGGTTCCTTTTCATAGATGAGGAATGGTTATAAGTAAAATGGGTTTAGAGTGATTTATTAAGGGGCGGTTTTTGGAACATTAAGTTTAAGTGAAATAGCTCTTAGAGTTGGACGAAATCACTAAAAGTAGGGAATATTTTCGAGGATATGTTTAATATTAGGATTGGAACCACTAATTTATGCTATGATCCTTATAATCCTATTAGAATTCTAATTAGTTGCGTTACCCTAATATAGGTTATAACTCTAGCATCAACTTTAAGAATAAAAAACTTAGCTGTTATTAATAACAACTCTTAGAATTTTCCAACCTCTTAACTCTACATTGCTTACATCATTAATGGAGATAAATATTCTCTAATCAACAAACCCTTTTTTTAAAAAGAGGTTTGAAGAGACCAAACACTCTTCGAAAGTTTCCATAAAATATTTTACCTACAAATGCCCTAAACTTGTAAGTGAAAGCTTATCTTTTTTAGCATGAAATTACAATTTAAGCAACAACAAACATAAATTGGATAATTTAATATTAAACAAGGGTAATAATGCTTAAAATCTTATAAACTACACCCTTATCAGGTTATAAGGCCCGATTGAAAAAAACAATCAACATATAATGTGACACCAATTAAAAATATCCAATAACAAAGCAGGATATTAAGCTTTATTATGATATATAAAGTTAGCTAGCAAACTTTAAATTAGGCTCACAATTATGAAGTCCTACTTAAGCTTATAGTAAACCAACTTATTTACATATGTGACATAAAAAAAAGATAGTGAAGGATAAGGAAATGTTCATACAAATAAAAAAAGCACATGAAGAAACATTAAAGTGATACCAAATTAACAAAATCATAAACATTGATCGTCTAGAAAAAAATAACTAACAATTGTTTTGTCTCTCATGGAGCTTTTTATGTAGAATAGGCAGAGCTAATAACAATGTTGATCAACCAAGTGGCTACCATAGGACGATGAAGTGGATTATACGTATCTAATCTAAAAAATATTTATGAGGGTAAAAACGATTAGATAACAAAAATAAGGTCAAAAGGCTCATAATTAAGGACTTAAGATATTTGCTCATAGATGTGCAACTATTTAGAAGGTCCTTCACCCTGTCATATAAAAGATTCAAATTTAAAGCTTAAATATAATAGATCCTTACAACAATTCATAAAGGAGTATGTGGAGCTCATTAAGGAGGATTATCCTTAGCATATTGGATCTAATGGAAGGGAAATTTTTAGTTTAAAATTCTTAGAGATTCTAATAGTTAGTGAGGAATATCATTTATCATTGACTATATTATAATATCATGCTATCCTCAATCCATATCCCTTGTAACTAGACAACTTAAGTTCCTCCTTATTATGATTCATTATTTTAAGAGTGGATCAAGACAAAACCCTTAGCTAATGTAGCAGAGAAGATAGTTAAGGAAATCTTACGGAAAGCATTATAAGCAGATATAAGTCGTATTAGTAACAACTATGAATAATAAGACCTAGTTTGATATGAGGGAATTCAGAAATCTTATGAACAGTTAGAATTAAAACATTGATTTTTGTACATTGTAAGAGAAGATATAGAGAAAAGTTATCAAAAGCATAAAAAGCGAAGTGTATCAATAATGTTTTAAACAACTATATATCTGTAAGGCAAGATTTCAAAATCTCTAAAGTAAAAAGTTAATCTTATAAAAATGAAAATTCTCCTAGAGAAAGAGTTCCCAAGGGAAGCTATCTCTAAATCAATTATGCCATGTCGCATAAAAGATGTTATCATGCTTAGAAATTATAAGCTAATAAGGATTTAGGGCTCAAAGGTTCCTTATATCTAGAATGAAACTTGTCTAAGCAAGCATTACCACTAGAATATGTTCTACTAACAAAATACTTTGCATTTCACTCAAAAGAAATTTAGAAATAAAAACAAAAAATCTGTAGGCCTCAATGCTTCATGTATAAAAAAAGTTCTTTTAGCTCCCTTATATAAAATGAAAAGTTAAAATCTTAAATGCTCAAGAGAAGTCCTTCAAACTCCTTAATTTGACTTGCAAGATTAAAGATTCCAAGTTTAAGAGAATCTTTTTCAGCTCCTTAGCTCAAGAAAAACTTGTGGGCTTAAGAGTCTTAGGTACAAAGGAAGTCCTTTTAGCTTCCTAATGACCTAAAAACCTAAAGTCATCATGTTAAGGAGAAACTCATTTATCCCATTAGCATAAAGAATAATCTTACTTAATAAGTTAAGGTCAATTTCATTGAAAATTTGTCAAGAAAAGGATTTAGACTCCTCACATTTGACAATTTCGTATTCATTTCATTAAAATTTTGTTTAAGGAAAATAAGATAAACTACTAAGTCGTAACAATTTCATGTTAAGTTATTCAAATTTTATTAAGGGAAATGAGATAAACTCCTCTTACTTAAAAAGTTAAGGTTAATTTCATTGAAAATTCATTAAGATAAAGGAGGAAGATTCCTTAAGCTTGATAGTTGAGATTAAGTTTTTGAAACTTGTTAAGGTGAAGGAGCCAGACTCTTTGGACTTAACAAGTTCAAGATAAAATTTAAAAATTTTTTTAAGGTAAAGGAGTTAAACTACTTAGAATTGATAAAAAAGCTCCTTAATCCTTTTTAAGCTCAACTTAATTTTATTAGAATTTGTTTTTCAATTCAATTTGTTGAATCTATTTAGATAGTGAGCTAGACTTCACAATCCTGTTAAATTAATTTTATTTTCAAGTTAAAACCATTTAAGGAAAGGAGCAAGACTCCTCATACCAGTCATCTATAAACTTCATCTTATTTTATTGTATGGAGCCAAAAACCATAAGCTTGTTATGAGGATGGAACATACTTTGTATGAATTAGGCATTGATAAAAAAATGAAATGTGAAGTAAATTGGTAAAGTGAAAAAATTCAAAAAACCAACAAAGACTAAATGTGCCCAATCATTAATACATTTGTGTCCTTCCACAAAAAAAAAAAAAAAAAGAAGAAGAAGAAACTAAAGGCCTAAATGGAGAGACATGCGTCTCTAATAATGTAAGGTTGTAGCGCTCAAGATTGGGAGATGCCTTATTAGTAGCGTTGGTGACCTTAGTATTCCTATCGTTGCCATATTGGATTTATACGCTAATCCCGAGGACAAGAGTTGTGCGGCTGGAGAGAAAAAAAAGCAGAAAACCAGTGAGAGGGGAGTGCGGCTTGGAGCTGCTGGTCAGGTGTAGCTTGGAGAGGACGTGTGGCTAGCAGCTTGCGGCTTGGAGCTCCACCAACGACACACCAAGCGTGCCAAGGAGCAAGAGTCTTGCTGCACCAAGGACTCAAAGACGCTGGACCACCCACACCAGACGCACACCATCTCCACCGATCCACCAGCAACGCTACGCACCAGCCAGCAACGCACTGCATGGACCAGGATGCTGCCAAAGACGCACCTGCCATGGACCACCCACCAACGCACCAACCAACACTCGACGTTGCACACCAAGGAGAGCTGATGCACCTGCATGGCTCAACAATACCATGGACCTGCTGAGTTTATTTCCAATTAATCCATACTTAGCTTTTGATTTACAGCTTTCCTTTATTTTGTCCTTAAGTTTAATGTCCGAATCTTTTTAGTTTATTTGTTAATTTGTTTTGATTTTTAGTTTAATTTTAGTTATTGCTTTTAGTTTAATTTTGTGTTAATGTTTACTTTTAAATATGAATTTTAATTCCAGATTTATTTTTAATTAAGTATTGAATTATTTAAGGATTTATTTCATATAGTTTTAATTATTTATTTAGTATTTAGTTTATTCATGTTTAGTAATTAGTTTCTATACATGTTCTTAGGTTTTAATTTATTTATTTTCTATTTTAATTTAATTTATAGTTATTAGAATTTTTTGTTAGAAAATTAGTTTAAGTGTTGTTTAATTAGTTTTAGTTAATTAAATAATAGTTTAAGTTATATGTGTTTGCATTAATTTAAAAGCCAATTTGTGTTTTGTCTTTATTGTTTTAAATTTTCTTTTTAGCTTTTAGTTTCT